>APFE031511130.1:0-65318 GCA_000404065.3 Pinus taeda
AGAAGTGTATGAAGATAGAAATTCATCTAATAAAGGCATAAAAGAAGTATGGATCTATTATTTTCACTTAAGAAGGAAGTGACCAAGACATCTACAAAAGCCAAAGGACTATTCTCAACACTCACTAGCACCTTTCAAGATGAGAATATTTGGATAATCGATAGTGGAGCATCAAGACATATGGTTGGGCAACATAAGAAACTAAAAAACAATTCAAGAGGAAATTCATCTTACTTCATTGAGCTTGGTGACAACAAGAGCTACCCTGTAAGAGGAATTGGATCTACCTCACTAGAGTTGGAGAATGGAGGAAATAATCATCTCAACAATATCTTGTTTGTTCCAAGTTTGCATAAGGATCTTCTTTCAATTTCATGTCTAGAAGATAAGGGAGACAAAATTTATTTTGTACATGGAAAGGTTGTAGTATGGAGTAAGAATTCAAGCATAGAAGATGTAAGGTTCATTGTGATCCATGAAGGAAGACTTTACAAATTTTTAAGTCCCCTCGCTCAAGCTTTGGTTCACATTGAATAGCCCTTGTGAACTTTGGCATAGAAGATTTGGTCATCTTCACTACAAAATCTTACCAACCCTAATCAATAGTGAATGGCATCCCTGAACTAAACAAATATCATGAAGGAATGTGCAATGGATGTGCATTGCGTAAAAACACCAAGAGACCATTTGTAAATAATGCTTCAAGGTCAAAATAAATTATGGATATCATTCATTATGATGTTTGTAGTCTTATGACTCCAAAGTCTCTTGGAGGTCATCTATATTATGTAACATTCATTGATGACCATTTAAGGCAAACTTGGGTTTATCTTACGAAATCAAAGCATAAAGTATTTATCAAATTTCAAGAATTCAAAGTTGAAGTAAAGACCCTTAGAGAAATGAAAATCAAGATTCTAAGGTTTGATAATGGAGGATAATACACATCCAATGAAATTATAGCCTTCTATAAAGAGTCTAGGATTAAGAGGGCATTGATAGTCCCATATAATCCCTAGAAAAATGGAGTTGCAAAATGAAAGAATCAAACTATTGAAGAAAGTGTAACAAACATGTTACATGATCAAGATTTGTCGAAATTTTTGTGGGGTGAAGCTACTAAGGCAACTGTATATGTACAAAATCAAAGTCCCCACAGGTCACTAGATAACACGACTCTCGAAGAAGCATTCACTAGGAAGAAACCAAGCATGGATCATCTCTGAATTTTTGGTTTCCCTATCTCTATTCACATACCAAAGGACAAGAGAAAGAAGTTTGATCCTTAAGACATGAAAGGAACATTTCTTGACTACAATAACTCTTTTAAGGCCTATACGATCTACATAAAATAGGGAAACCAAATAGAAGTTAGTTGAGATGTGATATTTGATAAAAGTATTGCTTTCAAGAAATCAAAGGATCTCCCTATGGACTCTGATGATGAAGAACTTCCTATATCTCAAGAAGAAGGCACTAGGGAGGAAGAAGAAACAAATCATGAAGATGAAGGTCCCAGTGAACTTGTGCAACCTGTGGTCATCCCCGAAACTAGGAAGAGACCTAAATGGTTGAAATCTACTCTACTAGATGTAGAAGTTCATGGAGCAGTCAAAGGCACAGTTAGGGAAGGTAAGAAGCACAAAAGATATCATGGATATGCAGCTTATATGACGAAATGATAGAAGCAGAGCCATCCACCTTTGAAGAAGATTTCATACACCAAGAATGGAAGCATTCCATGAATGAAGAGTATCAATCAATAATGAAAAATGGAGTTTGGGATATTGTGCCTAGGCCTGAAGAGAAGTCTATGGTAACTTCCAAATAGCTATGCAAGATTAAGCATGTAGTAGATGGAAGTATTGATAAATATAAGGAAATATCTGTGGCTAGGGGCTTATCTCAATAAGAAGGCATTGACTATGAAGAGACATTTGCACCTATAGCAAGGTATACAACTATACATTCGTTGGTCTCTTTGGCAACATTAATGGGATGGAACATCCACCAAATGGATGTCAAGACTGCATTTTTAAATGGAACCATTGCTGAAGAAGTCTATATAGAGCAACCCTTGGGATTTGAAGTCAAAGATGGAGATTCTTATGTTTGCAAGTTGAAGAAGGCATTATATGGCCTTAAGAAAGCTCCAATGGAATGGTATGCTGGGATGGATGCATACCTACAAAGATTGGGCTTCACAAAGAGTTGTGTTGATCAGAATCTCTATATCAAGGTTGTGAAGAATGAGCCTGTTATAATTCTTCTATATGTGGGTAATCTTCTCTTCACATGTGTGGAAGGTCGAATCCAAGAATGCAAGAAGCAACTAGTGGAAAAATTTGATATGAAGGACCTTGGGCTGATGCACTACTATTTGGGACTGGAAATTTGGTGGGGACCTGATGAGATAAATCTAGGTCATGGAAAGTCTATGATCGAGATGTTGAAGAGGTTTGACATGATTAATTTCAAACCTATGACAACCCCCATGATCACAAACTTGAAGAGGCTAAGGAGTTTTGAATCGATCCCAGTGGATTCAACCAGGTATAGACAATTGATTGGCTCACTAATGTACTTAGTGAATACTCATATAGATATATGTTTTATAGTGAATGTTCTCAGTCAATTCCAAGTGAATCCAAAGCATGATCATTGGATAACATCCAAGCACATTCTGAGATATCTGTAATGAATAATCCATAGTTTCCTGAAATATGATAGGAGGAATGATGTCCACTTGATTAGATATATGGATTGTGACTAGGGAGGTAGTGAGAAGAATGGAAGAAGCACTACAGGAGGGCGTTTTAGTTTTGGATCCTCCATGGTCTCACGGATGAGCCAAAATAAAGAATAGGTTTCTTTTAAGTAGTGTTGAGGTTGAATACATTGTAGCTTGTGAAGTAAGAAGAGAAGTTGTCTAGTTGAGGAAGTTGTTGTGAGACTTGCTTGAAGGACCAAGGGACCCTACATTGGCACTTGTTATAACACCAATTGTATAAGCTTGTCTCAAGACCTGGTGTTTCATGGAAAGACAAAGCATATAAACAACAAATATCACAACATTTGAAAGCTGGTGTAGGATGGTGTGTTGTAGCTACCGTATATCTCCATTCATGAATAGGTAGTTGACATCTTGACAAAATATCTTACTAATAAGAATATTGTGTATTTGAGATGCAAGCTTGGATTAGTTGATATTTCCTCCCTCGTTGAGAGGGAGAGATAGACACATCATTCTTGCCTTCACTTGGGAATAAAGATTGGAGGATTGGGTAAAAATTTGGCATCTAATACTCTTTGAGGATGAGGGAGGGCATCCAAGATAAGAATAGTCATAGAGGACCAATATTCTTTGAGGATTGGGAATCCAAGATAAGGATAATCTTGGAAGGTCATACCTTGTGAACACCTAAGTTGGGTATGTACCTTGAGAGACAATTATAAAGGTGTCTATAAATCATTAGTCTCGCAAACATTGTGATCTGATCTTGTGGAGCGATAGAGTTGTTAGTCAAGGCCTTGTTATGTGACAATGTTGGTTGATATGATGCTAAACATATGGATTACAAATCTGACTCTTCTTATGAGATCTCTTCATATTGAGAATGTCTGTGTACCATTTATGAATACCTCCCTAGTTAAGAGGGAGTGTTGAAAAATGTGTAACTAGGTTCGGTCTTCATAAATATGAAATGTACTTTTGATTCTTGTATTTTGTAAAATGAAAGAAAAATTATTATTATTATTTTTTAGCATTGGTTTCATGCTCAAGGTCTTTTATTTTAGAGGTCAAGCACCCATTGAGTTCTTCTAAGGTTTACCCTAGGTCAAGAAGTCAAAAGAGTCATTGTCATAAGTTGAAGACCCCTTCAAGCACATTATAACTTGTAAAAGGAATTATCTTTGTATTTAAAAGTGTCAAAATACCCTTCAAGACCAAGTTGGCCTAGTATCTGAGAAGTCAACCTATTTTGAGAGCCACATCCACCTTAAGAAGACTATATAAAGGAGGGAACTCAACCTCCTTGGGACATATTCACTTCTCACTCACACAAGAAAAGGAGAAACACGAGAAGGCAAGCAAAGAAGAAGGAGGACGAAGAAAAGACTTTATGGGCTAATTCTCTCTCACATGTCCGAAGAAGGAAAGCTAGGGTTTGTTGCTTCAAGGTCGAAATTCTCTATCGGCTAGAAGAGGACAAAGTTGCTGGAAGAAGGGCCTAATAGGTCACCCACTAGCCCTGGACAAGGAAACAAGGAAAGCGAAGTTGTTGGGAGGCCTCGGAAGGATAAATTTTTCTCACATGTGTGGATGCAGTAGCTATTGCAGGGGGTCGAAAAATTTAGGCCTGCAGTAGAGGCCGAAATTCTAAAGTTGGGCATCGAAGTTGTGCTGGTGGAAGATATTTGACTGGGTTTGAATTAGACAAAGGAAGCATGTCATTCGGAGAGGTCGGACTTGGTCTTGGAACATTTGTTGGCTCCAATAACTCTTCTAAAGCCTATATGATCTACATAAAAGAGTGAGTCTGAATAGAAGTTAGTCAAGGTGTGATATTTGATGAAATTATTGCATTCAATAAATCAAAGGATCTCCCTATGGACTCTTATGATGAATAAATTCCTATATTTGAAGAGGAAGGAACTTGGGAGGAAGAAGAATCAAATAATGAAGATGAAGGTCCCAGTGAACCCATGCAATATGTTGTCATCCCCGAAACTAGAAAGAGACCTAACTAGTTTAAATCTACTCTATTAGATGCAGGAGGTCATGGAGCAGTCAAAGGCACATTCAGAGAAAGTAAAAAGCCCAAAAGATATTATGGATATGTAACCTATATGAAGAAACTGATAGTAGCAGATCCATCCAACTTTGAATAAGTTGTCACACACCAAGAATGTAAGGATGCCATGAATGAAGAGTATCAATCGATAATGAAAAATGGAGTTTGTGATATCATGCCTAGGCCTGAAGACAAATATGTGGTAACTTCCAAATGGCTATACAAGATTAAGCATGCAGCATATGGAAGTATTGATAAATATAGGGCAATATTTATGACTAGGGGCTTCTCTCAACAAGATGGCATCGATTATGAAGAGAAATTTGCACCTACATCAAGATAGACACCTATACGTTCGTTGGTCTATTTGACAACATCAATGGGACAGAACATCCACCAAATGGATGTCAAGACTGCATTTTTAAATGGTAGCATTGCTGAAGAAGTCTATATAGAGCAACCCTTGGGATTTGAAGTCAAATATAGAGAGGCTTATGTTTGCAGGTTGAAGAAGGCATTATATGGCCTTAAGCAAGCACCATGGGCATGGTATGTGTTACACTAAAATTTGTCACCATGACTATTTTCAGTTAGTATGGCTCCATCAACAGTCATACTATCCTCCTTGGCAAGCCTCATACCTCTGCTCTCCATGTCAAACTTCAAGAAAGAGAGAAAGTCATTAAAAACATATTTATCTCTGGGTACGCAATTTCTCTCATCCTTACCTGCGTGTACGCATCCCAAGTTCACAATACCTGCATCCTTGCACACTATATATGTAAAGGGGTGGGTGCGTACTCCTTTAAAGGTCAAAAGGCACGAGTTTCATCTTAAAAAAGTTACTTGTGGTCATTTCTAGAGCATTCTAGAAGCTTGTTTGATGTGTATTGAGCGCCTCCAGATGGTTCATCTATCCCTATGAAAGAGGAACTTATCCCATCAAGAGGGGAGCTACCCCATCCAAAGAGGGGCTTATCCCATTGATGGTGGACCTGATTAACTTCCTCTAGAGCATTATAAATACAGGCATTGGGCCAGAGGAGGGGAGGTTGAAAGCTGAATATTCCAAAGGGTAGATGCTGCTGGAATTAGGACTTCCTTGTAGAAGCTTGTGAGGAGAGATTCCCATCCTTTCTTGTTTCATTTGGAAGTGGGTGAGCTTATCAAAGTAAAGGAAAACTCTTGCTGGACCCTGGGAGGAACTTGCACAACACCAAGGCTCAGGTTGTAATGGTTTCTTTTGTTTACTATTAATACAAATAAGTCCATTCTTCTCAACAATTTGTTATTAATGAGTTGTTTTATATACTCCTTGGTCTGTATGTTGAATATGTTTTATTTTATGAGATATTCAGGTGCTATTTAATCGTTTGATTGTTAGTGAATGCAGGCTTCGAAGTGAAGGAGGAGCTCATCCGGATCAACGAGGCTGGACTACTACAATAGCGTTGGACTATAGGTAGGATCTAAACACTTGATTTCTTGTATGGTAAATGCATGTTTAGAGAAGGATTGCTCTTAATTGTCTTGTTTGTCAGTAGAAAGTCTTAGGCTTCTAGGGAGGTTGGTTTTGTCCGCAAGATTAACTCTTTTCGCATGACAGTATGTTACGATCGATGTATACCCACAAAGATTGGGCTTCACACAGAGTTTTGTTGATTTAAATCTCCATATGAAGGTTTTGAAGAATGAGTTTATTATCATTCTTCTATATGTGGATGATCTTCTCTTAACATGTGTAGAAGGTCGAATCCAAGAATGTAAGAAGCCACTAATAGCATAATTCGATATTAAGGACCTTGGGTTGATGCACTACTATTTGGGACTGGAATTTTGGCAGCGACCTGATGAGATTTATCTAGGTCGAGGAAAGTATTTGATCGAGATGTTGAAGAGGTTTGACATGATGGATTTCAAACCTATAACAACCCCCAAGATCATAAACTTAAAGAGGCTCAGGAGTTCGAATTGAGCCCAATGTATCTAACCAGGTATAGACAATTGATTGGATAACTAATGTATTGGTGAATACTTGACTAGAAATATGTTTTGCATTGAATGTTCATTCTATTCTACACACACATATATTTACAATGGCGCAAGAATCGCGTCAATCAAACTCTGTATGCAAAAGTTATGCCACTAACAAGTTGACCTTCCTATTTTCACACCTATAGTTCAGGAGGATATCGCATCAGCCCCCATTATTCATGGAAAATGGGCTAGCCATGTGTTTGTGATGCATATACTCTAAAAGAGTCTATTTTGTAACTCTAGTTAAGAGTTGATGTAGTCAAAATTAACCAATAGTAGGCTATCGGGCTGTGTTATAACCGGGCCACTTGGAGGAAGAGGCATTCCATTCTTTCAAGAGCATTTTGTTCCATAGTTGAACAAAGATAGCTATGAGAGATAGGAGGTAGATCACATAGAGAGGATTTGTGCACTGTAGCATCCCATAGGCCACAGACATTACTTATTTGTATCTGCATCCATATTTCCAGACAGAGAAAGAGAGCAAAGTGGCCTCACCTTCTAGTTGGGTTTTCTCCTGAAAGAGTTTTCCAGAGAGCATATCTTGTGTATTATGTGTGTGTGGGGTTATTTTTTCGTTTTCTACTTATCTACTTGATTTACTTTTACATGCATGCACTAATTACAATTAATTTTACAAATCTAGAAATTAAATAAAACTGTAATAGTGCAGAATCTCATTTTGTTGTGACGAACTGTCTAGTGGAATATCCACGACAGTTTATGGATCATTTCTTTTAGTATACGATGAGCCATAGCATTGCACCAAGAGTGTTTCAACTCCCATAGGCTCCTCAACTCTATTTGTCAACACAGGGTTTGTACAAACTTCGAGGTGACAGTGTTATATACACAATAGATGGAATTATACTCATGCCACCCTCAACTAGGTCATTTGATCATTAGGGCTCCAAGATCATTCTTCTCCTGAATTAGGGGGAATTAACTACTGGAAGTGCAATTCAAAAGCTAGCCCTAGTGTAGATAAAGTAAATGCTTTTCAAATCTAACTTGAAAATGCTACTAAATTAATTCATGAAAGAACACAAGGGTTATGCTACCTGCAGAAAGGAAAATACACTAATTGCAATCAACCATCTAGCTATCAAATTCACTTGAAAACAGAAAATTATTCTACCAACTCACAACTCAAGATTTCATGCATCATCTATCTAATTCACACTTACATATGAAGTAATACCCTATTTTCTAAATCTGTGATGAAGAAACTAATGATATCTTCTCTTGCAATGAAGGAAAAGGAACGGAGGTAATGGCCTAGGTGGTACCTCTGTTCATGGAGTACAAGATAGGGGGTCAACCTACTCCTAAACTAAACCATACTAGCATTACATGTAAAAACAAGGGCAAGACATGTTGCTATAGGCATGCTACAGGATCCCTGTATTGCTACAGGAAGTCCTGTAATGCTATAGGAGGGTTTTCGAGAGGGTTTGGAAGGTAAGGATGATGGGATAAAGGGATGGAAAGATGGATGAAGGTTGTGGTGGATGTGGAAGGTTACCAACACCCGTAGCCAAGATCAACACTTCAGGAATGCTAGTTTTGGACTAGGAGGGCTGCACACGGTGACCTAAAAAGCAGAGATCAAGAACAGTGGTTGGGCTCCATCAAAAGGGAGTGGAGAAATCCTAGATGGAGATGGTGAAAAGGTTCCCTTGCCTGCAGGTCCAACAGCCCTACAACATCACATGTGCTTCCTCTTCTTTTCATTTACAACATATTATAACCAATGGTGGAAAAGATGAGTTGAATTTGGAAACTATCTAACTGATGCTAAAAACTCTGATCTATGCAATGAATTAAATACTAAGATACAACAATCAAATGTAAAATGCGATAACTAATGTAGACATTTTTTTCCAAGAAATCATCCAATAGTGTTTTTGGGCTATGATGGTAGGGTCCTCTAATCATGCTCCCATGAGAGAGATGAGATAGAGCCAACAGTCATGGACTTTTTGAGGAATTATATTCTACTAAAATGTAGCAATTAATCAAACATTATAAGCTAAAATAAATATCAATACATAAGAGGGACCTAAGCTACTACAGTTGGGCCCAAACCCAAGAGCCTCAACCCTCTGAACAATATGAGTGATGGATCAATAAGAAACTTCTCATTACCACTGAAAAATGTCAAATACATCACATAATAAGTCAAAAACAATAGTCACAAGTGCTTGAGCTAAATAGCTTCTTAGCTACAAACAAAGTTTGAATCCTAATTAGTTCCTTGGCATGTTTCTTTATACAAAAGGGTAGCTACCAACATCTCCCTAGAAAATAGAGATGCGTCTCTCCCAAAACTCGAGAAAGGTGGATCTAGATCTTCCTTGAATTGCACTAGCTTGCATGCCAATGACCTCATCCTGCTTGGCTTCCAATGACTCAAGTTGATGAGAGATAAAGTGGTGATCTTGGTTGATTAATGGAGTTAAGGAGGTGGAAAACCTCCTAGAATCTCTCCCTGATGACTACTCCGAGCTCTTGCATTGAAATTATCTCAAAATTGCTCCACTTCCTTCATTTAAACCATATTAGCCCACATGCACGCCACATGACATAGCAACACATCTTTCACCCCTCACACTGAGCATAATATACTAGAAATTGTAAATAAATGTGAGAAATAGATAATTTTAAAGTTTTAGGATGGCATTGTGACCCTTATGATATAATTATTGATGAGTCTCATCGTCACCCCCTACTGAAGTTGTTGCTCATCCTCTGAGAAACTCACTCATCTATGTCCATTTCTTTCATGGCCTTGGTGGCCTCTCTGACATCCCAAGGCTCTTCAAATGGTGTGCCTTCTTAAGGATAGAAGCTTGCATCCTTTTCTATGTTTGTCCATTGTTTCCTCTCCTCTTCATCATCCCTTCTTTCATGTAGTCCTAGCAGCAAAGGTGGACTGAGCTTGAATCCAATCTAGTTGATTTTTAATCTTTGCACGATTCTTTTGTATAGGGGTGTCCTTTCCAATACGTTCCTCAACCTTTTAGGAGAGTGATACTCCCTGATATGGAGACTCTGGGGTAGGGCATTCCATCTTCTTTGGCATGCTTGTTGGCTTTCTGTTCCTAACAACCTAAGTGTGTCTTCAAAATGTGAGATGACTTGCTCTTGGGTGGCAAGGTATCTAGGTGCTAGATTAGCATAATTGGAGATGATGTTATGATTACTAATGACAACCATTGGGCTTATATGCTCTATCGTGATATATAGTGGTTTTTTTTCTTCCTTTGCCATTACTTTATTTACCTCCTCTGCTCTAGCCTCCTCATGAGTCATCCAAGATGTTAGGGGCATCATTTTCATGTTCCACAACTTTGCATTGGGATCCAGCCAATTTTGCTCTATCTTCTACGCTACTTTGGCATAATTCAATGAATTGTTTGTAGTCTTGAAATGGCATGGATCCATGTTGTGCTAGGGTTTTAATTTGGAGCTACATCGACTTCTCTTTGAGAAAGAGTGCATAAGACTTGGATGGTTGTTTGCATTGTAGTGCCTCCATGGAGAGGCTTCCCATTGTGGCCAGTTGGGTTTCCTTCTCTTGCATCTTATCCCTCAACCATCTATTCTCTCCTTGTAGTTGTTCCCTCATTGTGATCTCTGTCTCTCTTAGCTCACTCAAATCTTTGCCCATTTCAAGGACTTTCTCTTCCATGAGGGCCACCTCTTCCAGCTTTTTGGAATTAGAAATATGCATCCATCTGTGGGTTCTTCCTCTTTTTGCTTCAAGTTCAAAGAAAAGTAGGATTGAATTTTTTTGGGGAACAACTCTCCCTCCTTCAATGAATTTATAATAGGAGCTCAAATTAGGCTATGGATTGGGCTTCTGTAGCTCTGGAAAGTGCTTCTCAAATGTTTTTGAGGAAGTATTCCCCTCCTATAGTTGTTGTGTTACCTTTTGCCCCTCATGTTTCTCATTCTTCCCTTCCTCTAGCACCTTATGCACTTCCTGTAGCACACTTTGTTTTTCCTATAGCATGCTATTTTTTTCCTGTAGCTTCCCTTTTCCTTTTTGTTGGAGGGTGGTAGGTGTCTTGGTTTGTTTAAGATAGGTTGATATAGTGGTGGGCCTCCTCACATAAGCTATGAAAGTCTTTGATATGGTCTCTGGAGAGGTGACCATCTCAAATTTTGTTTTAGTGGGCCCCACCTCCTCTTTTCTACTTGGGGTCTCTTCAATTGTTATAGGGGCCTTTGTGGGAGATTGAGGCCTTCCTTTCTTAATCCTGATGCTTTTCATGTTCTTAAAGTGTAGGGGAGCTTGCCTTTGCCTTTTATTTTTGGGTTTGACTAGAATGCTTAAGGCAACTAAGGTGGAAGCTACCTCTTTTTCAATGGGTCATGGAGACAGACTTGTTTGCTCTAGGGATGCCCCTTCTTCTCTAGATTCAATAGTTTTCTTAAGGCTTGGTTTTTCCTATTGCTCCCACTCTTCCTCTTCATCTTTCTCTTCCTCTACTTCTTGCTCTGGTCCTTCCTTTGTCTTCTCTCCCTCTGTCTCTCTTTCCTCTTCTACCTTTGCCTCTCCTTCTTCTTCTTTCCCCTCTCTTTCTCCAACACTAGAGGTTGGGGTCTCACCTCGTGTGAGGGTTTGAATGTCAATGAAGGTCTCTATGTCCATATCAATGAATTTAGACCAAACGACAAGGATCCTTAGTTTGTTCAAGACATATACTACAATTAGTTTAATGAGGCCATGGTGGCCTAGGTGTTGTTGTTTCCCTCTCTCATTTTTGACTCATGTCTGTGATGAACTGTAGGAGGAAATATGGTTCACTGAGTCTTTGAGCTAGGGGAAATTCTGCTTGAAACCTTAGTTCATGGAGTAATTTAAAATGCTAGCCATATACTACACTCAACCTTCATTCATGGGAGCTGTATTTTAGGATATGGTATGCAACCTCATCCCAGGGATAGGGTAGGATTTCCCTCCTAACTCATTCTTTTCTTCAATAGGTTTTTCAGTGGCAGTGAAGAAGTTCTTTTTAGAAATGGCACTGGTGGTTTTGTCTTCTCTTTTCCATTGGATCCATAGGGGAAGGGTTGTCACCCTAGTAATTAGCTCAGGACTGATTGAAATAGTTAATCCCCTCACCACAGTGGTGGCACTTGCTTTTGTTTGAGATCTTAGGGCCATGGAAAATTCGTATGCAATGTAATCATCATATCCCTTCAATATTTCAAAGAATCCCAGCCACTGATGTCTTCTAAAAATGTCTAATATGGGAGGGTGGAGATGAATTATTTTAGTGTCTAAGGGCTCCCTTCTATTTAATCCTCCCCCCATCTCTTTTCTCTTTTTTCAACTAAGTAAAGCAGGGATGCTTCCTGTAATAACTCTTATGTGTAATTCAATGGAAGTAGAGGGTTGAAATCTCTAGTTGATGACAATTTTCTATATTCCATCTAATATACAACCAAAAAAGTTCTTGCAATCCATAATTTGACTGATATTTCCTATACATTTAGGGTGCACCAACATACAAGTTATGGACAGATGAGGGTGAGGATGCACTTACTTTTACCACATGGCCTGAGCTAAATATGCCAAATTGGAGATCAATTCGATCCTTGGTGGAATTCTCTCACCCTTTTAAGCTTCCTGTAGTAGTTCCTTGGGCTTTCTCTAGCTTTTGCAGGGTTCATGTAGCTTTATGTATTTTCCTGTCGCTTCCTCCTGTAGAAATAGAAGAGCAGGGTTTGACTCTCCTCGATGACTCCCCAAGCTTGTCCTCACCTTAACTATTTTTTAAATGAGCGTAAATGTAAGAGAATTTGAACCCAGTACATTATATGTTGTTTTTTACTAGGGCTTGGAGTGTTGTGATGACTTGGCAGAGGCACGAGGTTTCCTCTTTTGGAACTTTGTCCACACCTGCAGTAATCATTCCCTCGTTCTTCATAATAAACACCCACTCTCTGTGATCCTAACTTGACTGATGTGACACCTCCACGTTGCATGAGGGCTCATAATCACTTTTTATTTACTGACCAAGGGTGGTGAAGTTAACTGGACACCTACAGCTTATAAAAATACCTCCTCTCAACATTCATAAATTTTTCATTATTTACTCATAGGGAGGAGATGAGAGTTTGTCATACCTGTGTCAACCTCATGATCGATTGATGCAAGGAAGTGCACGTTGGAGTGTTGGACCTTTGTACTATCACCAAGGGAGTTGTCTTTCTATGTTTTTCTTGTTCCTGTGTATATCTTCTCTACTCCTCATGGTATTTGACTATTGTTGTTGCTATGCGTGCAGGTCCTTTGTTAATGCCCAAGGTGTTGCTTCTATTGGTGGAGGGTCTTGCTTGGAGTGGTATGGTTACTACAGAGTGCCTCATAAGTTGGTATCACCCCCTTTACTTGATGGTAAAGGGAAAAAATAGGATTATGGCTCTCCATAATGGTTGCACGATTACTATAGGAGGAGGTTTTCTTCCTGCCGTAGTCCTTTCCTTCTCTTTCAGGGTCCTCTGGGAGTGATGAAAAAGGATGTAAAGGGTTTGGAGGATGATGCTAGGGCTCCGAGGGAGTAGTGTAGGTTTGTGAAAATGGAGAGGATGTGCTCTATGTGTTTTTCAATAAATTTTTCAGGGTGAGACAGAGTGGAGGGTTTGTTTTTTAAAAATATTAATTTTTATTGCAAACTGGGATGGATGAATGGTGGTCGGAGAGCCTTGTTTACCATTGGCAAGGTCATGCTTGGTGGTCTTTTCATTCGGGTTTTCTTCATGTAGCTTTTCGGAGCCCTCCTGTAGTGCTACAAGATCTTCCTGTAGCAATTACAGTCTTCTTGCAGCAATCCAGAAAGGGGCTGAAATTTGATTTTTGAGCTACTGGGATGATGGAGAATGGTGAGCACGTGAGTTTGGATGGTGGATATGAAGTGGATGGAGGTAGAGGTGAAGCTAATCATGAGTATGCTAGCCTTGTAACTATGGAATCGTCCATTGCCTTCAAACCTACAAAAAAAGCAATTAACAGACACGTTGTGGATCCATGCCCTAGGCTTTTTCTTTGTTTCTTTGTTTGTTTTTTTTTCTCTTTTTTTCTTTTTTTTTGAGACACATAAGTTGCCTCAGGAGAGGTTTTCAACCTGTGTGACTGCCCTGAGCAACTCAAGGGAGGTTTTCACCCAGGGATCTTAATTTATTTCTTTTTCTTTACTATTGGGCTGCCTCAGGCGGGTTTTCAACCCAAGAGTTGGCCCTAGATGCCTCATAAAGGTTTTCATCCAAGCCTTTTATTGTCTTTTTTCTCTCTTTTTTTTTAAACATTATCTAGGAATTTTGTGACCTAGAAGCTATGACACTTCCAATCACATTAACCTCTATGTTGATGGTGCTGATGAATTCCTCATTAGACATAGGCTTTCTATATACCTTCAATCTGTAGCCATTGACAAGCAAGGGAATCCCTTCCTCGTCAATGGTCTTGATTTGAACAGCTCCATTGTCATGGAATTTCTCTATCAGGTATGGTCCTAACCATCTTGTCATCAATTTTCCCTTGAAATCCTTGAACATAGAGTCATATAGTAAGGCTCATCCCCTTCTTGAAAAACTTTGTCCTTGATATACCTATCATGCCAGACCTTCCTCTACAATTGTATAACTTCAATGTGTAGGAGGGCCTACATTGTAAACTCATCCAAGCCATTTAACTAGATCAACCTCTCTTGTTATGCTTTGGTGACATATAAATCCAATTGGGCTTCTATTCTCAAAGGATTATACTCAAACTCAATAGAGAGCAAAGCTTTCTTTCCGTAAAGAGTTCATATGGAGTAAAACCAATAGTTGTTTTCCAAGTTGTGTTATAGGCCCAAGTGGCCTCCACTAATCTGACTGCCCAATCCCTCTTGTTGTTGCTCACAACTTTCATGTGGATGCCCTCTAATGCTTTATTTGTAACCTCTACTTGTCCATTAGCTTGAGGATGATAGGCAATACATTTTCTCTGTTTGATATGATGTTGCCTTAACGGATTCTCGATCAGATGTGATGTAGAACACATTCTCCCTTAAGAACTTAGCATCTTTCTCCTATGTTTCTTCCTTGATAGCCTTTGTCTCAGCCCACTTTGTCAAATAATTAGTGCACACAATGTTTTACTTTTCTGCCCCTTATGGTGGATCAATTGGCCCAATGAAATCCATGCCCCACTTCTCAAATGGATCCAAAGCCACTTGGGATTATAGGGGAATTTCATCCTTGGGTGTGGATTTCCCCATCCTTTGGCACTGATCACATCTATTGACATACCTTCTTGCATCATGGTGGAGAGTGCGCCAATAATAGTCAGCCTGTAGAGCTTTGAAAGTTGTTCTCTTGGCAGCAAAATGACCTCCACAAGGCCCATCATGACAGGTTGAGCGGATGTCAAATACTTCCTCTTCCCTGAAACATCTCCTTAAGATCTGATCTAGTCGCATCTTGAAGAGATTGACCCCAATCCAAGTGAAAGGGGTGCTCTTCCTTACAATTCTCATATTTTCCCTAGATGATAGATTTGGAAGAAATTTTGCAGCCACTAGGTAGTTTGTTATGTCAGCAAACCATGGGGAGAGAACTGAGATAGAAAATAATTTCCCATATGGAAGTTGATCATCAACCATCCCTTCATCACTTGTAGGAAAATCAAGTCTAGACAGAAAATCTGCAACTACATTTTTCTTTCCTAGCTTGTCAATGATAGTTAAATCAAATTGTTGTAACAATAACAACCATCTAATGGTTTTAGCATTCACTTCAAGCTTGTTCATCAAGAATTTGATAGGTGCATGGTCAATATGCACAAAATTTTGGTATCGAATGATGTAGTGTCAGGATTTGTTCAAAGAGTGTACAACAGCTAGGAATTCTTTCTTAGTTACAATGTAGTTCAACTTAGCCTTAGACATATTTTTCCTAATGAAGTAATTGGCATAAGGTAACTTACCATCTATTTGTCCTAAAGTTTCCCCCACAGTTTTGTCGGATGCATCAGCATGGATGTCGAAAGGAAGAGTCCAATTTGGGCCTCTAAGTATGGGTGCAGTGGTTAATTTCTCTTTCAAGATCTCAAGGACCTCTTGGCAGTTATCTATCTAGCAAAATTTTGAGTCCTTGGCCAGCAACCCAAACAATGCTGAAGCGACTTTTCTGAATTCCTTGATAAACCTCCTATAATATCCAACTAATCCCAAGAAACTCCTAACATCACTCTGCTTTTGAGGAGTAGGGACCCTTTTTATGATGGCAATTTTGTTTGGGTCCACTTGTATTCCCTCCTGAGATATTGAATGGCCAAGGACAATCTCTGCATTCATTAAGAATTCAGACTTCTCAGGACTAATCAAGAGGTTCATTTCAATGCACTTCTTGAGGACTTTCCCTGGGTTAGAGAGAGCCTTCAGGAAGTCACACCCATGGGGAGTGAAATCATCCATGTAGATCTCTACAGAGTCATCGACCAGCTCAGAAAAGATGCTCAAAACTACCATTTGAAGAGTGGCAAGGGCACTACATAAACAAAAAGGAAGGAACTTATAAGAAAATGTACCCCAAGGACATGTGAATGTAGTTTTGTCTTGATCCTCAAGGCTGATTTGGATCTGATTGTAGCCATTGAATCCATCCAGGAAAGAGAAGAAATTATTCCCTACAAGACCATCTAAAACTTGATCAATGAAAGGTAAAGGTAAATGGTCTTTCTTGGTGGATTTTTTCATCTCTCTGTAATCCACACAGATACTCCACTTCCCATTCTTCTTTGGGACCAAAACTAGAGGGGACACCCACTCACTATCTTTGATGGGGTATATGAACCCTACATCCAACAAATTTTGTAGCTCTTCCTTTACCATGCCCTTGAGGGATGGGTTCATTCTCCTCTGAGGTTAGTGCACATATTTTCATCCCTCCTTGATTTAGATGTGATGAGTACAAACCGAAGGATGCACCCCTTTCATTTCTTTATAGCTCCAAGCAAAAGCATTTAAGTGTTGTCTCAATATTTTGCACAACTTCTCTTCTTGGTTGGCTGAGAGAGAGGGGTTAATGTTCAAGGTTCTAGATGGACCAAATTATACAACTTTGACAGGACTTGGGTCAACTAGCAATAACTCAGTCTAAATATTACCCTCATATTTCTTCACAAACTCAACAAGAGGCATGGTATTAGAGGGTTGGTTCTGTAGGATTTGACCAATGAGGTCATCTTCATCAGGTTTCCCCCATCCTATAACAAAATCTAGGGTACATTTTGGATGGGATTTTGTATGATACACTACATATTCCTCCTCCTCTTCTAACCATAGGGGTAAGTCATGCTCAATGGGTGGATGAGCAAGGGGGTACAATACTAACTATTTGGACAAATGCTCATTATTAATGGTCATGATCTCGGGCCTACAACTTATGTAAGCATACTTATGTAAGCATCAACAATGGTTAGCCATGGTCTTCCCAAGATGAGAGGATAACCATTGAAGTTGGTTTTGGTATGGAGAACCAAGAAGTCAATAGGATACTCCCAGGAGTCAATAGAGACCATTACATCCTCAACAACCCCCTTGAGAGCTACTATGGATCTATCTGCAAGTTGCAACATTGTAATGGTCTTTCTCAAGGATCTTTGGAGGTTTAGTTTTAGCATGGTTTGTTTAGTCATCATATTGATGGTAGCCCCAAGATCAATCAAGGTGTGAGGGACAATGATGCCATCAATGTGCACATCTACCACAGGACTTCCAACGTCTAGATATTTTGGACAAATCACTCTCCCCAACATCAGATCAAATAATTTCCCAATAACATTGATGGTGGGGGTGTCTCTTTTTCTCCTCCCAAGGAGTTTGAAACATTTCTCTTTTATAAGATTATTGTAGATGGGAACATCCTTAATAGCTTGGAGGAGGGGTATTTTAACACGCAAATTCTTCAATTCTCTCAAGAAAAGGAGGTGGATTTACTTGAGGGCTAATCTCTTCCTTTTCCTCTTCAAGCTCCTCAGGTGGAGATGGAGGTTGGTTATCTGGGAGCACTCTTCTAGACCTTAGGTTGATTTCTTGAATCTCCACAACATATGCAGGGTAAGATGTCTCTTCACTGTAGACTTGTTGTGCTTGCTTGTTATTCTGATTCGGATTGGGTTGAACAGGAATCTGAGGTTTCTTAAGTGGAGCAAGATGAGTGACTTGTGGTTGAGATGGAGGTGGAGGTGGTAAATCGGGAGGTTGGTTGAGTTGAGGTCTCCGCCCTTGTAAAGGGTTATTCCACTTAGGATGTGGAGAAGCATATGAATGAAATGGTTGGTTGACAGGCTGGGGAGGATATCGAGGTGCACAAGGCCAAGAAGGAGGTGTGGACCATGATGGATGAGTGGAAGAGTACCAGGGTGTCAAGGGTGCACTCTGGTTGGGATGGTAATAAGATTAGGATGCACCTTACATGCCCTGCTAGTATGGTCGAGCTCCTTGTGGCCTCCTTTGATTAATAAAACAGAGTTGCTCAGCCCCACCTTTAGCCCCTTGGTATACAACTTTCAATCCATGAAAATAAGGACACTTATCTGTGCCATGGTTTTCCTCACAGACTGACCTCTATGACATTTAATGGACATTAATTTATGGGGTGCCTTCTAGTTAATTTAGGGGAAAAAATAGCTAAGGCCCTCTTACTTCCTCTTGTCTCTTCTTGATCTACATGGTATCCATTTGCAAAGAAAAGTTATGCAACATTTCACTTTTAAATTCCTCTAATATGTTTCCAATTTCATTCTCGATGGATGTTGTGGAGGGAGAGGAACTTACCAAAGCTTGACTAGCCCTACCCTTCTTCCTAGCATCCCTAAAATGGTTTTTGAACACTGTTTTTATGTCTTCATGTGATAATTGATAGATGTCTCCCCCAGACAGCATGTTGACGGTTTCCATCATGTCCTTCCTGATCCCTCAAAGAAGAACTAACTTGAGTGATTCGTGATCAAGGGTGCATCTGGCCTTCCTATAACTAAGCTAGAATCTTTCCTCATAGTCCTCTAGGGATTCATCAGGTCCAAGAGTCACTCTAAAGATTTATTCTTTGGTTTCTTTGGACCTACTGTAGTCCATGCACTTGTTTTTAAAAGCTTGTTGCATTTGACCCCATGTAGTGATGTTATCCCTAGTTAGATCCATAAACTAGCGCAAGGTTTCTTCCTTAAGGGAAGATGGTAATAACTTCAGCTTCTGGTCATTAGAGGTATAATCATAGGTCTTATAGACAATAACAAACTCAAACATAAAAGTATCATGGTCCTCAGAGGTTAAGTCATGGAAGTGAGGAAGGGAAGTAGGGCTTATATTCTTCATTCTAGCCTCTCCATTAGTTTCTCTATTAGGGGAAACCTTGTTAATTTTAGGTATGTTCTAGCTAGAGAAAATTATTTAAATTTTCACAGTTAGCAATCACATCAGTATTAAGATAAACTGTAGATAGAACATTAATAGAAAATGCAGAAGACAAGCCAAGGCAAGAGGACACAAGATGTGGTGCAAGCCAGGGACAAACCCCACAATGTGTGGGGAAACCCTTTGATCAAATCTTTTTTTATCTTCACAGTTCAGCAAAGAAAGAGAGAGAGAGAAAATACATTTACAACAGAAGTCAACACTTTGACTTATCTGGATCTGAGCATAGATCATTTCCTATAATGATGAGATCAGTTGAAGACATTCTGCTTCAACTGAATCTCCTAGGTGACGACTTCACCTATCCATTTCGTTCATCTGATGCACCTTACCGTGTAGCACCATCAAGCTGCATCATGCATCTTCATGCTGCTCATGATCATTGTGCTACCCATACATCAATATGTCCATGACTTCATACTTTATGCTGCTCATGCATCATCATGCTTCATGTTGCCCATGCTGCCCATGATCTCATCATGCTCCATGCTGCCCATGGTCATGATCTCATTCATCATGATACTGCCCATGTCCATGATCTCATTCATTAACATGCTGCCCTTTATGACAGCAACTTCCAGCCTTGCTAACAACCCTTCAAGCCTAAAGGCTATCTTATGTGCCACAGTGTCACCTACAATACTCAAAGGTTTACATGTTGTCCATCTAGACTACCTCACGTTGTCAATAGGCTTGTGACAACGTTTGAGAGGCTCATCCTTAACAAGATCAAGGTTGCATCTTTAAGTTTTGATATTATAACCAAGAATTACTGCTGAGGGTATACGAGCTAGCAGGAGCTCAGATCAATATACAAATACATATTGAACTATACGTATGCCAAAATATGCTTTGGCCCAGAATGTAGGAGAGTTCTAGCTGCATATATTAACAACGTATATGGTGCTCTCCATGCGTATGACTCTATTACAGCACTGCTTTCTTCATTACAGAATAACATTCAGATGACATGACAGCATATCTTCTTGCTATGCGTATATCATGACTATCTTCCCTTACTGCAGTACTACAGCATGTATGTTACTCTGTGTGTGCGTGTATATATATATATATATATTGCCATTTGCTGCGTATATGTACCTCGGTTATATTTCCATTTGCTGCATATATGTACCTCAGTTATATTGCCATTTGTTGCGTATATGTATCCCGGTTATATTGCTATTAGGTGCGTATATGTACCTCGGTTATATTGCCATTTGCTGCGTATATGTATCCCGGTTATATTTCCATTTGCTGCGTATATGTATCCCTATTGCCTGCGTATACATAGTTATTGCCAGCATATATATGAACTCATACACAGCGTATTGACCAACGTATCCATGTCCCATTGACCTATGTATGTTTTATTGGATAGTGGAAAAGGTATCTACATATACCTGTGTATATGTCTCCAGTCTACATATACCTGCGTATATGTTTCCATTTACAGCAGAATATCCTCAAGATGAACAACGTGAATTTTCTCTTCATGAACTGCGTAGACTAGGGCCTGTGTGCCTCGTATTAGGCGTCTGTCTATTGCTCATCCTCATATGCCTGCGGCTTCCTGCGCTTAGGGCGTCACCCTTGGGCCAGCGTATCTTTAGTTCTCTCCTTCTCCAAAAACCCATACGTGGAGAGGAGATCACCTCAAGAATACTTGTGATAAATGATTTCAAATCCTCTTCTATTTATATTGAAATGTAGATGATGAATAGACACGTCTATTGGGCTTTTGAGCCTACTCAAATTGTTGGTCGGTTTGATAATAATTCCATAATCAAAATAAATTAATATCTCCATAAATACTTATCGGAATTGGATGATCTTCAGATCAATCCTACACCTCTCGACGAGAGGGATCCAATAAAAATATCAATTGCCACAAATAAGCTAACCCACATGGAGTTTAGCCCTAGTTGCCAATTTAACAAACCTCCTCATTCCTATTTTCATCCATGGTTTGGGTAGGTGAAATGGGTTCTTCTTCTTCCCTAATAGGTTCTTCAAAAACTAAGGTTGTTAATCTAAGGGGTCTTCTAACTCCCCTGTAATCAAATAGGGAAGTTGACAGTCACCGAGGAAGAGTGAAGGTTGATTGTTTGATGGTGTGGGGGTGTTTGATAAGAATTTTCTGTGAGTATCTCTATTCCTACAAGGCATGAAAGAAACTTTTTTTCTTTTATGTGAGTTTTTTCAAAATTGAATGTAAAACAGAAAGAAATTCTTAAGCAAAAATAACATCTACCTAAACACCTCCCCGATAATGGTGCCAAAAAGTGGTGAGCCCTGCTATTTGACCAAGAGCGTTGCAACTCCTAGAGGCTCCTCAACTATATTTATCAACCCGGGGTCTGTACAAACTTCGAGGTGACAGTGCTATATACACAGTAGATGGAATTCTACTCATGCCACCCTCAACTAGGTCATTTGATCATTAGGGCTCCAAGACTATTCTTCTACTGAATTAGGGGGAATTAACTACTAAAAGTGCAATTCAAAAGCTAGCCCTAGTGTAGATAAAGTAAATTCTTTTCAAATCTAACTTTTAAATGCTACTGAAGTCAATTCATGAAAGAACACAAGAGTTATGCTACCTGCAACAAGGAAACTACATTAATTGCAATCAACCATCTAGCTATCAAATTCACTTGAAAATAGAAATTCTACCAACTCACAACTCAATATTTAAACCATCATCTATCTAATTCACACTTGCATATGAAGTAATGTCCTATTTTCCAAATATGTGATGAAGAAACTAATGTTATTTTCACTTGCAACAAAGGAAAAGGAATGGAGGGAATGGTCTAGGTGGTACCTATGATCATGGATTCCAAGTTGGGGGTCAACCTACTCCTAAACTAAACCATACTGGCATTAAAGGTCAAAGAAATGGCAAAACAGGCTACTACAGGCATTCCATAGGAAGTTGCTACAGGATCCCTGTATTGCTACATGAAGGCTGCTAAGAGGGTTTGGAAGGTAAGGATGATGGGATCAAGTGATGTCAAGATGGATGAAGGTTGTGGTGGATGGATGGAAGGTGACCAACACCCCTAGCCAAGCGTAACACTTCAGGAAGGCCAATTTTGGACTAAGGGTTGCTCATGGTGACCAAAAAGCTGAGATCAAGAACAGTGGTTGGGATTCATCAAAAGGGAGTGGAGAAGTCTTGGATGGATATGGTGAAAAGGGTCCCTTGCCTGCAGGTCCAATATTCCTACAACATCACATGCACCTGCTCTTCTTTTCATTTACAACATATTATAACCAACGGTGGAAAAGATGAGTTGAATTTGGAAACTATCTAACTGATGCTAAAAACTCTAATATATGAAATGAATTAACTTCTAAGCTACATCAATCATATGTAAAACAAGATAACTAATGTAGACCCTTTTTTACAAGAAATCATCACATAATGTTTTTGGTTTGTGATTATAGAGTCCTCTAATTAGGCTCCCATGAGAGAGATGAGATAGAAGCAACGGTCACATACTTTATGAGGAATTATATTCTACTATAATGCAACGATTAATCAAACATTCTAAGCTAAAACAAATATCAATACATAAGAGGAACCTAAGCTACTGGGGTTGGGCCTAAACTCAGGAGCTTGAACCTTCTAAGCTAACTCAGTGATGGACCAATAAGAAACTTCTCATTATCATTGCAAAAATTTCAAATACATCACATCATAAGTCAAAAATACCAGTCACAAGTGCTTGAGCTCAATAGTTTTTTAGCTGCAAACAAAGTTTGAATCCTAATTAGTTACTTGGCATGTTTATTTATACAAAAGGGTAGCTACCAACAGCTCCCTAGAAAATGTAGATGTTTGTCTCCCAAAACTCATGAAAGGTGGATCTAGATCTTCCTTGAACTTCACTAGCTTGGTTGCCAATGACCTCATCCTGCTTGGTTGTCGATGGCTCGAGTTGATGAGAGATAAAGTGGTTATATTGGTTGATTTATGGAGTTAAGGAGGTGGACAACCTCCTAGAATATCTACTAGTTGTCAACTTCGAGCTCCTGCACTGAAAATATCTCAAAATTGCTCCAAATCCTTAATTTAAACCATATTAGACCACATGCCATAGCAACACATCTTTCACCCCTCACACAAAGTATAATATAACAAAAATTGTAAATAAATGTCAAAAAGATATAATTTTAAAGTTGAAGGATGGCATTGTGACCCTTGTGATATACCTATTGATAAGCCTCATCAGTAAATAATTCTTTTTATCTTCCAGGATCCTTACCTTAAGTTTATATTCCCCACTGATATAGCCAAACCCTTCACTAATATAATGTAAATATAAGGCATCCTCCACTTCTTTGAGAGTTTTGTCTTCATCCTACTTCTCTCTCTTTCCCATTAAACAATTGTTGTTGTTATTTCTTTAATTTTTATGTGAAATTGAATGTGATCAAATCATCTTAAGTTTCCATTATAAATTTTTAGACATGTTTTATCTTACATACAAACTCCTTTGCCTTCAACCACTTTAGATTAAATTTAAAGGGGTTGGTAGGTTTCTCTTTTGTAGGTGCTACTTCCAACACCACAAGGTTATGGTCAAACTCTCATCTCAAGACCCATTAATCAATTTAAATGGCTTCATCAAGGAATGCTTCATAATCGAGAAATGATCAAACCTCTTAGAAATTCCAACTTCTTCCAATTTGTTGAGGAAGTATCCTGAAAGACAATGTACTTATGTTGCTAGTCCCCTTACTTATGCGGTTCCCAAAGTAGAGTTTAATTATCCTCCCACCATGACTAAACCATTTTGGATGCATTCCATTTTAAAGAACTTATCTTAGTACTCCACCATCTCCATGTAAAGGCCACACTAGTGATGTCATTGCCCAAAACTATAGAGATTAGGGATTCCTAGTCCTATAGTAAAACCCCATGAATTAATAAAGTTAAAGAAACAATTCATGAACCTAGTAATGTCTCCTCCCACTAGCATCTATAAATTGAAATCCCAACTACAAAACATTTTTTAAAGTTCCTAAGTGATTTTCTCCCCATCAGTCATAATTTCTTGCTGCAATATAATAGATGGGTTAAGATGCTTTAGTAATATATATTTTGCTAATTTATTTCATGGATTGGCTAACCCTAAACATTTAAATTTGAAAAAAATATTGCTAACTGTAATAAGGGGTATTTGTGTCAAAAAATTGGGAGGCTTACAGATTAGATTAGATTTCTATTTCTTTGATAACTACTTGTGAAATTTGTTGGCTTCTTATTAATTTAATTATGTTCTTCTTCATCAAACAATTGTCAACATACAAAACATGAATATCACAAAAACATAAGTAACACAAGCTATAGGCTCCAAGCCAGGGAAAACCCCTCCAAGGGGAAAACCAGGGAGAAATTCTCTTCTTATAGAATCAGATAGAAAATGAGATATCTAATATGCATGACCATAAAGACTCCAACCTTCTTTATGTTAAGTCAAACTGTCCATCTGCATAGAAAATCCATAAACTGTAAGAGACCATCAACAAATATTCAATAAGAAATGTGATAAGGAAGAACTTCGCACATTTGACTTCAAGAGAAACTATTTTTTAACTTTCGACTTTGGCCTTCCTTTCCTCTACTGAATTTCAGATCATATCAATCGAAATTATGTGTCTAAATGAGCTCAACTCACCCTCTATTTATACTGTCCATAGGGGTTCGAATATACATGACCTTTGGAGCAGAGCCGACTTGGAAGGCAAGGTCAACTTGGCATCTAGAGCGGTTTTTGACCAAATTACATATTTAAAAATTCTTTTTCCTTTTTCTTTACAATAGTTCCAAGTAGGACTTTGACTCTTTGACTCATCAAATTTGAGAAGCATGAAGAACATGCTTAACTAATGAAATATCAAATTTTTGAGCATGAAACCCATGCTTGAAAAATAATTTTTCTTTTTCTTATTTTTTCTTTTTACATAAAATATACAATGACATAATTATGAAGACCGAACCTAGTTACATTTTCTAACACTCCCTCTTAACTAGGGAGGTATTCATAATTCCACAACCGATACAAGGGTACTCTCAAATTGAAATATTTTCATAAGAAGAGTCAGATTAATAAGACTTTTAACACCATAACTAGCATCGTCAAATTACAACATAGCAGACCTTGAATTGACAAGCTCTAACTCTCCATAAGATTAGCGCACAATGTTGGGAGGCATACATATGGAAACCACCATAGCCTCTCAAGGGACATATCCCATCTGGATGTTCACAAGGTATGTCCTTCTAAGATTGTTCTTATCTCGGATTCCTAATCCTCAAAGAATATTGGTCCTCTTCGACCACTCTTATCTTGGCTACTCTGTCAGATCCTCAAAGAGCGTCGGTCCACAAGACTACTTCCTATCTAGATTTTCAATCCTCAAGGAGTACAAGTCCTAGATGCTTATCCAATCCTCCATTCTCCCTCCCAATATGATACACTAGACATAAGAAGGTTAGTCCTGGCCTAGTTCATGACACATATGCAGAATATGGTGTCTATCATCACTCCCTCTCAACTAGGGAGGAGATCCTTACTCCTCAAACATGGATGAGATTTCTTACTCCCTCTCAATCAGGGAGACATCGTCACAATCCTTAGTTGGTCTCATAATTTATTAATTCATCAACTACTTTTTCTTTTGTAGAGATCTTACTAGTAGTTGAAAATACTCTTATCTCACAATACATCATATATGAGCTTCGACCTTATTTCACATTGCATCTTATGACAGGGTTTTCTCGACTCCTAACAGCATCATGTCATATTAAACTTCGAGTTTCCCAGATCAAATGATTCGTCTATCATCTTCAAGGATTTGAGCCTTCTCACAACTACTAGCATATGTCTTCCTCCTTCATAACAAAGTTTTTCCTCATATTCGTCAAAGAGTCATATCATCTTTCGAATATCAATTATTCTTTAAGTTTTTCCATATCAAATTAAGTAGTTGTGAGTACAACATTATGTGAAAGGTCTTCTTCCAACCTCTTCATATGTTTTTGCAATATGTCATTCCAAGGGGCCAAGTCATATCCAACCAAATCATCAATATCAAAGTTGTCAAATTATAATATCCTCTAGTCAGAGTGTCATGTCAAAATTCTCTACTTGCTCCTTCTGAAATCAACATTCCTTTGCATGTTATATCTTCATATTTCAACAAGGTTCTGCTTCATCTTTCAATTATCAATGTGTTATTGGCATATGTTCATCATCTGTAAGCTTCAATATCATTAGGGTTCTTGTAGCTCCCTCTTTCCATAAAATATTTCTTTACTATGTTATTCCATCCTTCTCATCTTCCTTCCATAATTTTAACAACCCTCATTATATGCCTACATTTTTCACCAATGAGTACAACTAGAAAAATGTACAAAGACAAGAGCATAATGTCAATCTTTTCAATAGATGATTTCCATGATTTCTCAAAAGTGTACTTATAGGGTTATAATTACAAACCCTAGAAATTCCTTGATCTAACCCCTATTAGGGATTTTACTATTAGCGAAGACACCCAAACCTAGGGTTTTGTCTTTAAGCCCTATGCTTTATCTTAATCAAATCCTTGCTGGGATTTTAACACATACCTTAGGATTTTATCTTTCAAAACTAGGGTTTTAATATCAAAGAACATTTAGCCGTGCAAATAATAGATTCCATTTCCCAAGAGCTAGGGTTTTCTTAGAGAAAATAATCTGTTAAGGTTTCTAGGGTCTTCTAATTTATATTCTAGATGGGGTTCATAAACCTTAGGTTCTTGTTAGAGAGTTATAAATGCAAACCCTAGAATTCAACTTCTTTAAAGTTCTGAATATAAAAGATCTAATTGTAAAACCCTAGAGATCTCATGCCTTATATTATGCAAGAGGATACTTTAGATGTTAGGGATATTCAGATCAACTTTGAAATCATTATATGCATGCTATGATAAAATCGTAAGTACCTTTTTCGATTTTACCTTGTCTATTCTTGTAGAGATCTTTGACTTTCAGCTTTCTTCAATGACCATCCTTCAAATCAACTTTTAATACATCAAGAGCCTAATTCTGTCATACTCAACTGTTGTATTGTCTGCATTACAATCTCACCCTTTTCATTGTCATCATTATAATATCTTTTCACCACGAAATCATTACTAGCAATTTTTTTAGTTTAGTTCGGATGGTCCTTAGTAGATGTATTTCAGAGATGCAGCTTGGATCATAATAATTTTGGATTGCTTTCATCATGATTATTATCCCTTTGTTATATGAATCAAGGTTACTAATAATTCAAGGTTACATTCATATTGATATCATTATTGTTTAGGTCATCAGGGTAGGGTTATTGTCATCATTGTTGTTATGATGGCATTATCATACATAATGTCCATTGAAACATTATGTTATCCATTAGTTCATAGAAATATAGAGTGCGAGAAGAATTGCAAGACATTGTGGTGAAGTTTGAGCCATAATGTAAACATTGTTCTTACAAAGTCAAAGCATTACAAGCTATTTTCATATTTTTTTTGTCAACTTCATAGATGTCGTTGATCATTTAACTACTTCATACATTTTTCATAGTTGTTGTACAAACCATGCAATAAAGTATATGTGTGAGCTTCTGAATTATAGAATGAGCACCGCGAGCACTATAGATTACATGCCATAGAGAAGAGAGATGTGAGTCCAACGAACCACCGTATAATGTGAGCCCATTGTAATTTATACTGATTTGCCATAAATTACATCTCATATAATTTTATACGAGACATTTATCTGAACCACCATCAAGCATTTGGGGCAATTCCAAACATCAAACCACAACCACTTAGAATTATGAATGCCATTGTAAATCCGAGTTCACAAAGAACAAAACAAGGTATGTCCTTCCAATAATATTCTTATATTGGATTCCAAATCCTCAAAGAATATCAATCCTCTTCGACCACTTTTATATTGGATACCCTGTCAGGTCCTCAAAGAGTGTTGGTCCATGAAACTACTTCCTATCTTGGATTCTCAGTACTCAAGGAGTACCAGTGCCACATGCTTATCTAATCCTCCATTCCCCCTCCCAATGTAATACACTAGACATATGACGATCAATCCTGGCCTAGTGCACGACACATATGGAGAATATGGTGTCCATCATCACTCTCTCTCAACCAAGGAGGAGGTCCTTACTCCTTAAACATGGAGGATATTTTTTACTCCCTCTCAATCAGGGAGACATCATCACAATCCTTAATTGGTCTCATACTTTATTAATGCATAATCTACTTGTTCTTCCATGGAGATATTAGTGGCAGTTGCAAAGATTCCTATCTCACAATACAACATATTTGAGCTTCGACCTTCTTTCACATATTCATTTAGGGAAAAATTTAGGGGTGAAATTTCGCAAAAGGAATATCTTTTGCACTTAAAAAAAAAAATCGCCAATTTGGTTGAAAAATCGCCTATTTTTTACATATATATGATTAAATGGATTATATTCACCAAAAATTTACCAATTTTAATAGTAAATTACATGTTTTTTATTGATTATTCGCCTATATTCTATATGTATGAATTTTCAAACCAAAATATTTGCCTACAATACTATATATAGGAAAAATATTAAATCCTAAAAAAATACCCTGATTTCATCTTCATGATAGGGTTTTCTCGGCTCCTAATAGCAACATGTCATATTAAACTTCAAGCTTCCTAGATCGAATGGTTCATCTATCATCTTCAAGGAGTCGAGCCTTCTCACAACTACTAACATATGTCTTTTTCCTTCATAATAGAATTATACCTCATATTCATCAAAGAGTCATATAAGCTTTCGAATATTAATTTTCTTTAAGATTTTCCATGTCAAATCAAGCAATTGCCAATACAACATCATTTAGCAGGCTCTTCTTCCAGCCTCTTCACATGTTTTTGCAATATGTCCTACCAAGGAGCCAAGTCATATCCAAGCAAATAATCAATATCAAAGTTGTCAAATTATAATATCCTTGGGTCAGAGTGTCATGTCAAATTTTTCTACTTGCTCCTTCTGAAGTCAACATTCCTTTGCATGTTTTATCTTTGTATTGCAACAAGGTTATGATTCATATTTAAACTATCAATGCGTTCCTGGAATATGCTCATCAGTTGGAAGTTTCAATATCATTAGGGTTCATGCAGCTCCCTCTTTCCATCGAATCTTACTTTACTTTGTTCTTTCATCCTTCACATATTGCTTCCACAATATTAACAGGCTTCATTATGTTCCTGCAATTTTCACCAACAAGTACAACCAAGCAAAATATATAAAGGCAGGATCATAACGTTAATCTTGTCAATCTAGGGTTTTTGTGATTTCTAAAAAGTGTACTTTTGGGGTTCTAATTACAAACCCTATAAATTCTTTGATCTAACCCTTATTAGGTTTTTACTTTTAGAGGAGACACCCAATCCGAGGGTTTTGTCTTTAAGCCCTACGCTTTATCTTAATCCAATCCTTGCTAGGATTTTAATACATACCCTAGGATTTTATCTTTCAAAACTAGGGTTTTAGTATCAAAGAACATTTAACCCTGAAAATCCTACATACTATTTCCCAAGAGCTAGAGTTTCCTTTGATAAAGTAGTTTGTTAGGGTTTCTAGGGTCTTTTAATTCACATTCTATCTAGAGTTCATAAATCCTAGGTTCTTATTAGAGAGTTATAAATGCAAACCCTAGAATTCAACTTCTTTCAAGTTCTGCATATAAAAGAGTTAATTGTAAAACCCTAGAGATACCATGCTTTCTATTATGCAATAAGATACTTTAGATGATAGAGATCTTTGTATGATATTTGCAATAATTATATGCATGCTATGATAAAATTATACGTACATTTTTTTTTTACCTTGTTCATTTTTGTATAGATCTTTGACCATCAACTTTCTTCAATGAGCATGCTTCAGATCAGCTTTTAATAAATTAAGAGCCCAATTTTTTCCTACTCCATTATTATATGGTCTACATTACTATATTGCCTTTTTCATTATCAATATTGTAATAACTTTTCACCAAAAATTCATTACTCACATATCTTTTAGTTTAATTCTGATGGTCCTTAGTAGAGGTATTTTAGAGATGCAACTTGGGTCATAATAACTTTGGATTGTTGTCATCATGGTTATTTTCCCTTTGTTATATCAATCAAGGTTACTAATAAGTCAAGGTTACCTTTATATCGAGATCATTGTCATTTAGGTCATCAAGATAGGGCTATTGTCATCATTATTGTTATGATGCATTATCATACATCATGGTCATTGAAACATTACGTTGTCCATCAGGTCATAGAAATATAGAGTGTGAGAAGAATTGTGAGCCATTGTGGTGAAGTTCGAGCCATAATGTAAATAATGTTCGTACAAAGCGAGTTTTAGAGCAATGTGAGCTATTTTCAGATGTTTTTGTCAGCATCATAGATGTCGTTGATCCTTTTAACTACTTCATACATTTGCCATAGATCTTTTATGAGTCATGCAATAAAGTATATATGTGATATTTTGAATTATAGAATGAGCCACCGTGAGCACTATCGATTACGTGCCATAGAGAAAAGAGATGTGAGTGCAACGAGCCACTGTATAGTGTGAGCCCATTGTAATTGATACTGAGTCAATCGAATGCTCACAGAATGTGACCTCGAGTCATAAGAGATGCAACCTTCAATACGAGTCACTAGTATGTTAGATGCCACTAAAATAATTCCATACTGATCTAAGTTACTTCACATCAAATATCAATCTTCACATTATTACCAAGATTAGTATCACTGAAGTTAGGTTTTTCATGTCATTTATATGCCCTTAATTTGTTCAATCCGCAATGGCAGAAGCTACAAAAGTCACAGGAAAAATACATAGAGAGAGAGGTCTAATGCATCAGACTAAATTCCAAAAGAGTGTGATCTTCAAACCTCCTTATTCAAACCTTTTCTCTAATACCATGTTCAGAAATCAGGAGGCTCACAGATTAGATTATATTTATCTTTCTTTGATACTTGCTTGTGAAATTTGTTAGCCCTTTATTAATTTAATTATGTTCTTCTTCACCAAATAATTATCAAACATATAAAACATGAGGATCACAAAAACATAAGGAACACAATATATATGCTCCAAGCCAAGGAAAAACCCCTGAGGGAAAAACCTGGAAAAAAATATATTCTTATAGAATCATAACAAAATGAGATATCCAAGACCTATCACCATAAAGACTCCAACCTTTTAGATGTCAAGTCAAACCCTCCTTTTGCATAGCAAATCCATCAACAGTGAGATACCATAAACAAATATTCAATAACAATGTGAGAAGGCAGAACTTCACACGTTTATCTTCAAGAGAAACTCTTATTAAACTTCAAACTTCAGCCTTCCTTTCCTTTGCAAAATTCCAGATCTAAGCAAGCGAAATTATGTGTCCAAATGAGCTCAACTCACACTCTATTTATACTATCCACAGGGGTTCGAATAGAAAATGTGACCTTTGGGCATAGCCAACTTGATACAGAGCATCTAGAGGGGGTTTTGGCCCAAATTACATATTTAAAAATTATTTTTCCTTTTCTTTACAATAGGTCCAAGTAGGACTTTGACGCTTTGACTCATCAAATCCTAGAAGCATGAAGAACATACTTAACAAAAGAAATAGTAATTTCTTGAGCATGAAACCCATGCTTGAAAAAAAAACTACTTCTTTTTGTTTTTTACATAAAATATATAATGATATCAGTAAAAAGAAAATTATGAAGACCAAAACTAGTTACATTTTCTAACAATTTGCTCTAGGAGCCCCTATAAAGGATAGTTGTCTCCCACATTTTATTTCTAAAGATGCTTATTTAAGTTTCAAGGAAATTTAGGATTTCCTTCCCCTTTGATTTGTTTTTTAAACTCACTCTTCGATGTATCATATTCCCTTGCCACCTTTCCTAAGATATCAAGAGTACCCTTGCTCCTAGGCTTAAGATTATATTTCAAGAATTCTAGAGGATTTTCATCTCAAATTATTTCTCGATAACTTGTATATAATCTTGAATATACTAAGATCTCTACATGGGATTTTTCATCTTTCAAGGACTCTTCAATCCTAGGAACAGAAAATGGGAGAGAGGGGTTAGGGTACTTTTTATTCTAGATAGACTCGGCTAAAAATCACTTAAATATTCCTAATCTTTGGGTTGTCCCAAAAATCATTTTTTTGGAGGATTTTATTTTATTTGGAGAAAGGGATTGTATTGTCTTACCTGCTTAAGGAATGCAATACTTATTGTCACCATTTGCATCCAAGTTTGGTTCATTTTGCTGACTTTGTACTGAGGATTACTTTGTTTCCAAATGTGCATCCCAAAGACAACTAGTGGTCATTGTATCCCCTAATTCCTCCTTCTTGCTTGAGATTTTGATTTTTCCATATCAACCCCACTATATACCTCTTAAGTGCTTCCTGAGGGCTCATTCCTTCTTATGAATTGGATACATTCTGCTAGAGGGTGCCCATAACTATCACATATTTTTTAGAAGGTTGTGCCTTCATTATCCGGGGTTAAAAAAATAAGCCTACACCTCTTTTTATATCCATAGTCTCTGCCAGTCCTTTATTAATATATAAATTGACAAGGATCTAAGCCATTCCAAAATATCATAAATCTTGAAAGGTTAAATCTACTTCATATTATATATTGAGGTTGTTCCCTATTACCTCAAACATTTATTTTGATCGTGGGACTAGAGGCACGTAAAAGGGTTTACTGCAAGCCTAAGTAAAACCCCTTAGCAACAAAAGCATCCCCTTGAAGCAAAAATTACCTTGATACCAGTGTTAAAAATAAAGACAATATGAGAGAAAATAATCAGAGCAACAAAAACTCATAAAACATACGAGTTTTATCCTCGAAAATCCAAAACCTAAAAAAAACAGTTAATAGATCTATTATTATATTATGGCTTAAATGCAACCATGCCTTGACTTAAAAGAAGCCAAGTGAGCCCTCTACTCAACTCAGGCTTAGTACAACAGAGATCCCTAGGCATTTTAAAGGCTTCATAACATGCTATCAATGGCCTCTGATACCACAAGCCACTAAAACCAAGTGCCTAAAACTACCATTGTGGACCTAACAACTTTGACCCTTTCACTAAGTAAAGTTTACCCTAACATTCCCTTCTTTCTTGTTGTATTTGCACTCAGGGGATGGCAGAAGAACATGATCAACAATCTAGGGCAATAATGCCCATTGTTTCTCTATCTCTTTTAATTTCCATGCTCAAAATGAAATTAAAAGAGATCAAGAAACAATGGGAAATATGGTATGGGATTGTTGATCATCTACTCCTATGGCCCCTTGTGTGCAAATAAAACAAAAAGGAAGGGAATGTTAAGGTAAATTTAACTTGATGAAAGAACCAAATGTGTTAGGTCCACAATGGCAATTTCAAGCATATGATTTTGGTGGCTTGTGGTATTAGAACCCATGGATTACATGTGATGAAGCCTTTAAAAGGCTTAGGGATCTCCATTATAGTAGGCCCAAGTTAAGTGGAGGGATCACTTGATTGGGCCAACATGTTGGTCAGGTTGGTTACTTTGAAGTCAAGGCATGGTTGTGTTGGGCCATGGAATTTTTACCTTTTTGCAATCACTTTCCTATTCCTTTTTCTCCCTTTTTAACCAACAAGACCACACTTTATCACTGTAACAACCATTATTCACCTAAGTATGTCCTTTTCTATGTCACTTTCATAGTCTAGTTTTGCTTATAATTTGGCATGGGAACTATTGTTTTGGGCAATTTTTATTATAAATTGACATATGGGTTGTTTCGGGTTTAAGTGGTATGTTGAAGTTGTTGTTACACGATTTCACTTTCAGTTTCCTTTATCAATCCGATACGGGACTCTGAGAAATGTTGTTGATACACAAAAAGTTTTCCTTCGGCATGTTTTCCTTCCTTAATTAGTAACATGGACTGAATCTAGGAGTGCATCAAATCAAATTCAATTCAACCACCAGGTGATATTCATGTAGCATACATATCACTTAGTTAATATTTTCTACAAAGTTATTGTAATTGAAGGAAATTGTTACAGTTTTACCCCTATCATTGAAATTGTTGTCTAAATTATCAAAATGTATTATTATTTTAAGATCGCATGAGAATCAAAAGATTTTCATGGTGACCTTCCTGTTATATTCAAAAATTATAAAGAAGAGAGCTTTCTTCCCGTGGGGGCAGCGAAGGGAATCAGAGAAATAGGATTGGAAATAAGGGGGAAAGCACCAAGCACTGTAATCCTAATGTTTTATTAATGAAAATCTCAACCTTGTGGCATCATATATTTCTCTGAGTAGTTTGTTTTCTACTGCCTACTGAGGAGGAACAACCCTCCTTCTTAGCTAGGATCACATGTTAAGTAGGATACAGTAATTATTTGTATTAATTCTTCTCAGTTATGTGATTATCGTTACTGTCAATTTTGTCTATGAGTTATTAATTGAAAAGAGCTTTTGAATGGTGTGATAGCATAAGTCATAGACCAGTCCCTCTTATTAGTGTAGTAGTGAGTTATTTACTTTTATGTTATAGACTGGGTTCTACTTTCTTTGAATGTGTGTGTTCAACATTGATTGAGTGATCAAATGGTTTATAGGAGTGTTGTTTATGAATGAGAGTGGTTGTGTAACATAGTGGTTTATTCTGTAATGGTGTGACTCGTTTTTTATTGTATTGAAGATTGTAATAGCTTGAATGTTTCTTGAGAGTGAATTTGCAACTACCTTGGTTTGAGCTTCATTATGCTAGTTATCATTTCCCTTGCATAGACTTTTTGTGATAGCCTTTTAAAATTTAAGCATACCCAGACATATAATTAATGTGAGAGTGGATATGTTGCTCTGGTTTGAAGGAACATTTGTTTCACTTGACATTTTGGCATCGGTATCAGGGAGGCTAGCAGAGGTACATATATCCAACTAGTTTATTTGCATGCATTGGTTGGAAGTGTGGTAGATGTGTTCCTGATTCTGAGGTTTTCGGGTAGTAAGATGAGAGGTAAGAACCTGCACATCCTTTTGACATATTGAAAAGGACTTGGCCTCATCTGGATTAGGGCACATAGGATTGCATTACATGAGTAGTGAAGAATAAAAACACGGTCCCCCCAAGCAAACTAGTTATGCAGGTGGAAGAGGATGCAGAAGGAAGAAAAATAATCAAGATTTAGGAAGGATAACTTACATATAGCAAATTATTTCAAAGGTTGAAGCATAATCCTCCACTCGAGTGAAGGTGATAAAAAGGAAAGAACTTATTAAAATCACCCCACAGAATCCAATATTTCTTGATACATTTGTACTATGAAAGGAGATAAAGTTTGAGGAGGCTTCAGAAAAAAAAAACCCTATGATCTCTAGTCCTTCTGCAACAACAGGAGGTGAGGATCAAATTCTGAAGGAAGGTTACGAGGATACAAACTTAATTGATTAGGGATTGACCCCTAAAGAATGATCATTTTGTCGTCATACTTTGGACTTTGGTTGCGCAATGAAACAACTTGTTGATATAGAGAATAACAAGGATTTGTTAGGATCATCAAAGCCATATGAACAACCTAAGCAGGTTTAAAACCCAAGTTTCCTGAGCAAATTTCATCACCAAAGGAAGGATAGTTTCCTCCATTAGAAAAACCATCTGAAATAGTTGATCTGAATTTTCAACAAAATCCCATGACAGGAAGTTCAGTTACTACTTGTAATTTTCCAATTGGGAATCTTCAAGGGTAGGCTCCGATGAAAAATATACCTTTATTTTCACTCCCTCATTTTAATGGTATGGTCTCAAAAGACCCTGACACACTCTGTTTTTAGTTTGATGTCCTTTGTAGATATTATGGCTACACCATTAAGGAAAAAAAAATGAATTCATTCCCAACTACATTAAAGGGGGTAGCAATGAGATGGTTTATGGGACTCGGTGGGGGGTCTATTGGTACCTAGGATGAAATGAAGAAAGATTTTCTAGAAAAATACCAGGATTACTATCATTTTAGGGATTTGAAGGATGAGATATTTGGAATTACTCAGACACCAAATCAGAACTTGGAGGAATATGTTGAACACATTCAATACAATTTGCAAACGTCCCAACATAGTAATTTAGATAAGGAGACACTCAAGGCAATATTGATTAATGGAATGAGGGATGACTGTGTTAATATGTTGAAGCTTTTGGGGAAAGCAGATATATCTAAAGAGTTCTATGATGACATATTTCATCATTTTTGAATGAGTTCCAGGGGATCTACCAAATATCGAACCATGACACATGATGCCTTTGCCAGGTTTTTGAAGTCAGCATATACTGGAGTAATTCGTGTATAAATTGGGAGTTTGTTGGAGAACTTTAAAACTAACATCATGAGTTTGATGTCTTCTGAGTTTGATGTATTATCGGGAAAGCAAAAGCAGAGAGAGGTTGAGAAAGCATTGGATGTTTCCTACTCCCAGTGACGAAATAAGAAACCCTTAAGAGAGTGCCCACTTAATAGTTGCACTATATGTGAACAAAATCATTCCCTGGAGTAATTCCATTCATTACCTGGACTCAAGGCAATATATAAGGAAGCAGGGGAAATTGTTGAAGCAGCTTACTTTGTTGGATCTAAAAATCCATGGAAATCGAGGCCACTAGGTATTATGCGAGACCTTTTTCCTCCTTTCAATACTTGATCTAATGTATATAATTCTCAATAGCCACCCCAACAGTTTCAATATCCAATCGTTTCATGGCAACCCCGTAACCCTTCTTTGGTTCAATATCCTATGCCCTGTCCCTAGTGGCATGTTTCTTCATGGCCTCAACCTTGGTGAGGACTTGCTCTCCCAAACCAAATGGTTATGCAATTACCATTGCAAAAATAGTTACAGCTCTCGTCCAATGTGCCTATGAGTGCTCCATTATTGCGCCATAAGCTACCCATGCAACCCAATCCTAACCCTAATAATAAGGTAGTACAACAGGTAGAATCCTAAATTTTCCCTACTTACTACATTTCATCGGTAGAATGTAATGAGATTTAACTTCAAATAGGTGTGACAGTTACACCCACTCTTCCCTTGGTTATAATAGCAAAATGAGGAAGAAAAATTATTAGGAGGAGGATATGTGATTCAAGGTTATGTGGGAAAGCAACAGGCTAAAATAGCAGGTGATACTTATAGTGTTGAGGTAGCTGATAAGGTTGTAACAGCCAATACTACAGTTAGTGTTCTTGTAACAACCAATGCCATAATGTAACAACAAATGTTTCCTTAGTTGTGAAATTTGTAACAACTACTAAAAGTGATACTTCTTTATTCCCTCCATATCTTGAGGGATTGGCTAAAGCTAACAATGTTCTTCAAAATGAATTTGACTTCTGACAAAACTAAAGAATTTGCATGTTCGAATTCCTTTGCTCCAAGCAACTCAGGATGTTCCTATTTATGCTAAAATAGTTAAGGAACTATGTGTTAAAAAGTTAGGTAGAAAACCTCGAAACACTCCTACTGTGCATGTCATTGGTAAATTATTTGAGCTGATAATAGGAAATGATGTGCATGCTAAATATGAGGACCTTGGGCATCCCACTGTGACTGTTCAGATTGGTGGAAAAAATATTCCTAATACTTTGATTGATTTAGGGGTTGCCATCAATATAATAACTAAGGAAGTAGTGGAACTACTTCGGCTTAACAATTTAAGACTAACTCCTATTATTTTAGAGTTAGCATATAGGTCTAAAATCCGACCAGAGGGGATATTAGAAGATATTATTATTTCACTTTATTCTTGGCAGTACCCAGTAGACCTCATGGTGCTTCAACCTAAAACATGTATAGGTGGACATCCTTTGATTTTAGGAAGACCATGGTTAGCTATTGTTGATGCTTATATCGAATGTATATCTTGGTGTATGACTATCTTGAATGGACATGCTACCAAGGATCTTATCCTTTATCCTCCTGCCAAGTCAAGTTTTGGACCTGAAAACCCTCCAAAATCGGAATATGAGTAGGAAGAAATAAATGTTTGTCTAGTACTCACTATAAGTAAAGCCTTATAGCGTAAAAATGAAACTAAAGACGATGTTATCAGTAATTTTATTAGTGATCCTTCTCTTGTTACATCTTGTACATATCGGTTGATTAATGCCACAATCGATAAATCTGGCGAGGAAGAACTTTTTGAAGAGCTTGTTACACATCACATGCCCACTACCTCTGGTCTTAAAAGTATACTTGTAGAAATTGAGCCTAGAAAAACCCTTAACATTAATTATAGTTTATCTGTTGAACAAAGAGAAAGATTAGTGTTGTTACTCATAAAGAATAAGGAAGTTTTTGCATGGGATTATAAAGACATGAAGGGTATACATCCTACCTTATGTACTCATCACATTTAATTAAAGGAAGGATCATGACCTGTCGAGCCACCTCAAGAATCTGGCTTTAAAAGGCATTGTAAAGGAAGAACTCCAAAAAAAATTGGATGCAAATTTCATTTATCTTATATCAGATAGTCTGTGGGTATCTCCGCTACTTATTGTTGCTAATAAAAATGGGAAGTGGAGAATTTCTGTAGACTACAAGGAATCAAATAAAGCCACTCAAAAGGACCATTTTCCATTACCTTTTATTGATAAAGTCATAGATACTTTGTCCACTAAGAAGTTCTTTTCTTTTCTAGATGGGTTTAGTGGTTATAATTAGATTCAGATTGCCATGAAGACCCCGGTAAAACTACCTTTATTTTCACTGGGGTACTTATGCTTATAGGGTCCTACTTTGGACTATGCAACGCACCTCCAACCTTTCAGCAGGCAGTATTGGGAATTTTTGGTGATATGGTTAATGATTATTTATATATTTTTATGGTGATTTTACACCCTATATCCTTGAAAAATTACTTCAGTGTTGCATTCAGATCCACCTTTGTCTCGACATTGAAAAATTCCATATGATGATGTCTAAGGGTATTTTTCTAGGAAATTATATTTCTGCTACATGTATTCGAGTAGATCCAACCAAGGTAGAGGTAATTTTAAAAGTTCCCACTCATAAAACACAAAAATAGGTACATAGCTTTCTAGGGAAGGCAGGTTATTACAGAAAATTTATAGAAAATTTTGGTAAGATTGCATTACCATTATTTGCCCTATTAACAAAAGACAACGAGTTTCAATGGACTGATAAGTGTAACAGTGCTTTTGAAAAACTAAAGAAATGTGTAACAACAACTCTTGTTTTGAGAGGATCAGATTGGAATTTGCCATTCCACGTCTCTATTGATGCTTTTGATACAACCATTGGAGTTGTGCTTGGCCATTAAGATGGAAACAAGCCATACACCATCTACTATATCAGCAAGAATTTGGCTATCGCGAAGGTAAATTACACAATTACAGAGAAGGAATTTCTTGTTTTTATTCACACTATTAATAGGTTTAGGCATTACATCATTGGTTATCAAAGTCTTATGCATACAGACCATTCTGCAATCATATTTTTAATGAAAAAACTCATTACAAATGTTAGGCTTACTAGGTGGTTGTTGTTACCCCAAGAATTTGATATTACTATTATAGATCAATCTGGAACAGACAATGGTGTTGCAGACTTTATTTCTAGATTAACTCATGTTACCGATAATTTTTCTGTTGAATTTTTTTCCTAGATGAATATCTATTTGTTGTATCCACTTATTCACCCTAGTATGCAAATATTGCTAATTACCTTAATGTAGGAAAGTTGCTCCATCGCCTTTCTCCTAGAGAAGAGAGAAAGATTATACAGCATAGTGCCAAATATTTTTGGATGGATGGAAACCTTTTTCACACTAGCTTTGATTAGCATTAGAAGATGAGTGAAGGAGGATGAGATCCATGACATCCTCAATGCCTATCATGATGGACCTTGTGGAGGGCAATTTTACATATATGAGGATTGGTCATAAGTTGTTGCAAAAGGGCTAATTTTGGCCTACTATATTCTGAGATGCAAAGAGGTACGTTCAGGGTTGTGATAGTTGTCAGAGAATGGGTCAGCTTAACTAATCAGATGAGATTCCATTATAGCCTTAGCTGGTGGTGGAACCTTTTGAGAGATGGGCATTAGATTTTTTGGGACCAATTAATCCCCCATCTTAGCAGAAGGTTTATATTCTAGTTTCCACATACTATATTACCAAATGGGTAGGAGCCAAAGCACTTACTAGAGGAACTAAATGCGTTGTTTCATACTTTTTGTTTGAGGAAATTTTTCTCACTATGGAGTGCCAAGGGAAATAGTAATAAATGAAGGAGCATAGTTTACATCTCGGCTGATATAGGATCTTGTTAAGAAATATGGAGTTCATCATAGGATTACGTCACCCTATCATCCTTAGGCAATTGGGTAGGTGGAAAGTACTAATAAAGTACTTGAATTTATTCTTACAAAGATTGTGGCAAGACATAGAAAAGATTAGGTGGAGAGACTTCCTAAAGTATTGTGGGCTTGTAGGACAACTTGGAGAAATACTACATGTTTTTCCCCTTATGAACTAGTTTTTTGTAAGAATCCCATCTTCCACATTGAATTTGAGATTAAAACATTAACGATTGCCTTGGGAGTGGATTTAAATTTGACTGCAACTCAAGAACATACGCTGAAATAGCTAAATGAGTTGGATGAAAAGTGCATGGTTGTTGTGCAACGAACATATATCAGTCAGAAGCAGTGTGCCAAATGACGTGATAATTTTAATAAGAAGAAGGGTGGTGTTTGAGTTATTTTGAGAAGTTGCAGGGTTTTAGTGAGTTGGTTTCTCTCGAGTTTGGACAAGCCCTAACTGAACATTATTTTGAAGTCAAAGGTTCGAAAATTGTCATTACAAAATAGGTAATCACAAGAGTAATAGGGTTGCCTTAGAAGGGGGCTTGCTGGTTTTGAAGGAAGGTGGTGATTCCATCACCTAAGGCTATGTTTCTACAAGAAGGAGAGGAATTTGTGACTAAGGGTAGGAGCTTTGATAGAACATCTCTTCCCCACCCTTAGGATGATGTGCCTCTCTTCATCCAAAAATTTATCATTTGTGAAGGGAAATTTGGGATTATATTTAATTACCATTTTCAATTATTGGCACATCTTAGGATGAGGCAACTAATAAATTTGCCTTACTAGTTGAATTATTTACACCATATGCCAGAGGTAGTGCAAGGAGAAAAAATCCAGGAAACTGGCCTAATCAATCATGCACATATCAAATTGATCATAATTCACTCGTTATAGGGGTTGGGAAGTTCATGGTTTGATCTGTTAGCAATACCACGTGCGGATGTAGAGGATGATGAAAGTGAGGAGCACTAGGAGAGTGTTGAAACAACACCCGAAAGTAAAGCTTCCACACCCCTTAGAAGTAGGGTTGTTACACCGCCAAGAGCAGAAGAGTCGCAACCCCTTGGCAAAGTAGGTGGGATGCATTTCTTATACCTGGTCATAAAAACCTTGAGAGATGGAGCTCTATGAAAATATTTGTTTGGTACATTATCAAAAGGGAGAAGGGCATGAACAGAGGAGCTTGTGGAGGTTTTCAGTGGATCATTGGATAATACCTATCATGGGTTTCCTATTAAAGAAGAAAAATTAGAAGAAGTAATTGTTGAAACAATAATACCTAAGCCAACAACTGAAGAAACAAATATTTTTTAGGAAACCAAGAATGCCTCAAGATAGGTGAAGGTAAAAACGGAGAAGATTGGAGAAGTCAATTAGTGGAAGGAACCCTAAGATAAGGGTGTGAGTGGTTGTTGCACAAAAGACTACTCCGACACCTTAAGAATGCACTGTTAGAGTTGAACCAGGGGAATCTGAGGAACAATGGACAAGAGAAGATAGGAAGAGATTGTAGATGAAGGTGGCTCCATGTATAACGCCCCTACAGTTACACTAGAATTCAAGCATGGGGAAGAAGAACTAGTGCTGGAAGAATACATAAAAGAACAAGAGGATGCCCATCTAACAAGTAAGACCAAAATTGACCCTCTTGTCCATCAAATTGATAAATTGAAAAGGTAAAATTAAAAGTTAAGGAAAAAACTTACCTTTATTGAGAAACAACTCCAGTTTAAGAAGGGAAATGGGTTAGATGTGTTAGCGGAAGTAGCAAAAATGACATCACCCACTGAAATAACCTCAAATTTGTGTGTGGATGTCAACTATTCCTTAAGGAAGTTGGGCTCAAAAAAATAATTATTCTCTCAATATGAGTTCAAGAAGGAGAACAAGATGAAGAATTTTGACCTGCTACTCCACAGAGAGCTGCTAACGACACTGTTGTCACACAAGAACCAACAGTCGAAGCAAAGTAGGAAGAAGAAAAACAATTTACTACTCCACAAGAACATGTTTATGAAATTATTGTTACACAAGAACCAACAGTTAAAACAAAGCAGAATAAAATTAATCTGACTATTTCTCCACAAGAACCTAATGATGATGTTTTTGTTTCATAAGAACCAACGGCTTAGAGAGCGTAGTTGTAATATTCCTAACCCAGAATATTCCTCAAACTCCAGCAAAAACTCCAACCAAATATGTGCAAATGATATAATAACCCAGAAGTGATAAAATAACAGTGGAACAACATATAATAATGTAAACCGGAAATATAAGCAGATACACAAGAAATGCAACGAGAAATGCTAAGCCATTTTATTATACTGGGCAACAAATGAGTATAATAGGTGATTAGACAGATGACACCTCGACTTGCACAAGGCAAGTGAAGAAATACTCTTAGAATGACAAGAATGGCCTCTCTACGTGGATGTTGTTGCTGCTGCTAGAAAACAAATGATGATTTGGGGTTGCTCCCCTCCTCAAAAAAAAGCTAAAACTATGGATTTGGGCTCTACTCAAGAAACCCAGAAAGCTTTCCTGGAATGGCCTCACACTGATCTGCGTCCCAGCTGCTAGAAAACTGTCGTGCTGCTGCTACTACTGGAAATCGAATGAGGATTTGGGGCTGCTCCCCTCCTCATAAAAGGCGGAAACTCTGCAATCGGAATATACTCAAAAAAACCATAAAAACCCAGAGAGCTTTTCTGAAATGGTCGACCCCCGAAAATCACCCCCTTGGGGTTCTGCGTAGTTCCTTAAAGACGCTGATGAAACTGCTACTGAATGCTGATGAAACTGCTGTTGAAATGCTGTTGAAACTATTGTTGGAATGCCAATGGAAATAGCTTGCCCGAGCAGGCACTCGAAGTCCCCTGGGGCTAAGGGTGAGATCTACGAACGGAGACACTCAATGCACTAAATAGTGCTGCAGACTAGCTAAACAGCCAGCGTGCTCTAAGTCGAAATGACTATCACAAATGCTCATAACCAAAATGATCCCAAATGAGGGGGTTCCTCCCTATTTTATAGCCTCTGCCTCTCACAATCCCTAAGCTCACTTTCTCTTGCGTGATCCCCTTCTTGCCATGTGTTCCTTCCATGTGTTCCTTCCCTCCTGCACAGTCCCTCCATGCGTTTGTGTGGGCCCCATTTCTGCGTCCCCGTTTGGCCGCCTTGGTTCCCCCTTAAGTCACAACGTTGTGCTACCTAGGAAGTGACTTTTTATTCTAAAGTGAGTTATGTTCCCCCTTCCTCAGATTTTATTTACAAATAACTATAGAAGGCAAAAATCGAACAAAATCGAATATTCCAATTAGCCATAGGTAATTAGGAATATTACAGTCTCCCCCGGCAAAATGTTGCTTGTCCTCAAGCAAATGAATTAATGGATGATGTAAGATCTCCTCATCTCTCAAGTGGCATCCTCATCCAGCAAATTCTTCCACCTCACCAAGAATTCTCGGATCGTTTCGCTCCACAACCATCTCTCCCTAGAGTCAATGATAGCCTTGGGCTGCAATACCAAATGCCCCTCATCATCCATGGGTGGTAGCTCATCCGTCACGGTCACCTGCTGCCCCAATGCCTTCTTCAGGCATGATACATGAAAAATGTTATGAATCTTGCTGCCTTGGGGCAGCTCCAACTCATATGCAACCTGTCCAATCCTGTGTATCACCCTGTATGGCCCATAAAAGAGGGGCTTAAGCTTCTCAGCCCCCTTCTACTTCAACGATGACTGTCGATATGGTTGTAATTGTAGGTAGACCATGTCCCCTACCTCGAACTGCCTCTCGACCCGACCCTTGACGGCATACAGCTTCTGTTGGTTCTGCATTGTAGCCATGTTATCCTTGAGAGCTCGGAAGATATCCTGACTCTCTTGGATCCAAATCTTGGCTCTAGCAACCCTGCTATCACTAAACATCACATCGACAAAAGATAAAGGATGATACCCATATAAGGCATAGAATGATGACATACCAATAGACATGTGATGAGAAGTATTGTAGCAGTACTCCCCCAGATGCATCCACTTCAGCCATGCTCGTTGCTGCTCACTGACATAGTTACGCAAGTAGCCCTCCAACCACTTGTTAACGATCTTCGTCTGTCTGTCCATCTGTGGGTGATAGCTGGTACTCGGTGTCAACTCCATCCCCACCAATCGGAAAAGCTCCTGCCAAAACCCGCCCATGAAACGGTTGTCCCTGTCACTAACGATGGTCTTAGGAAGACCGTGTAGACTGAAGATCTCTCTGAAGAACAACTCGGCCACTTGTGTTGTTTTATAGTGTGCGTATATGGAAAAAAAAGTGTGCGTACTTCGTCAGTCGATCAATGACGACAAAGATACAATCCTTGCCCTATACCATGGGCAACCCTGTGATGAGATCCATCGAAATACTCTCCCATTTCCGCTCCGGAATGGGAAGAGGCTGCAAAAATCCTACGGGATGGCTAATCTGTCCCTTATTCCTCTAGCAAACATCGCACTCCTGGATGTGTTGGAGTACGTCCTCCTTGAGGCCCTTCCATGAGAACCTCTCCCTAATGGCCCAATAGGTTTTGGTAAAACCCTGATGTCCTACCAAAGGGGAATCATGTGATTCCTGGAGTATCTTCTTCTTGAGCTGAGACCCCTCAGTCAAGAAGATTCGGTCCCTATAGTAGATGATCTCATCGACCCCCCTGTACCTATCATCTGCCACCTGCCCATCCAAAACCCACATGCAAACCTGTCTTGGAGTATTCTACTAAGAGTCGAGCCCTCCAATCTGTATCCAAGCTCATAAGAGACAATGTGGCTGGTCTACGTGAAAGGGCATATGCTACCACGTTGTTCTTACCCTTGACATACTCAATGTCAAAGTCATATGCTTGGATCTTACTGATCCACTTATGTTTCCTCTCTTATAGCTGCTTCTGCTCCAAAAAGGACTTGAGGTTGTTGTGATCAGTCCTCACCTTGTAGTTGATGCACATCCTCAACCGTCCTTCTTCTTCACCAACACCATAGAAGAAGCAAAAGGACTCGTGCTCGGTCGAATGTGCCCAAGAGCCAGCAACTCCTGGATAGCCTGCTCAATCTCATCTCGATAGGCCTTAGGGTGCCTATAGGGGTGGTGATCACTGCCTAGATGCCCTGCTCCAGCTTGATAGTGTGCTCAAACCCCCGGTTCGGTGGCTTTCCTGGTGGAATCTCCCCAAACACTATGGCATACCGGTCAATGATGGACTGTATCTCCAGATGTACCGTCCGCCCTATAGTCCCTGCCTCTGATGAACGCAGCTCTACTGCCCACTCTATGTCTTCCTTTCGGAAAATTGTCTCCATCCGATGAGCCGAAACAGTCTGACACGGATATGTGTGTTGTCCCCGTATCTTCTTATGCCTCCCTGTCTTCTCATTATCCCACTCCATCTCCAAGGTCTTCTAATCTGTCATGACCTTCCTAGAGTGATGAGCCACTGAACACCCAGTATCATGTTGGTGTCTGGAATATCGACCACGAAAAAGTGGTCAGTCAATGTGTAGGTGCCCATCGTCACTGAAAGCTCTGGAGCATAACGAGCATACGTCATGGTCTGATCTCCTGGGACCAATACTGAAAACCCATCGAAGCTTTTTGTCTGAATACCTCTCCGCTCAACCATCTATGCATCGATGAAGTTGTGGGTTGCCCCACTGTCAGCCAAAACTGATATGCGCTAGCCACGTACTGTCCCTCGTACGCGTAGTGTCATATACTTGGGAACTCCTCGCAATGTTGCAAGGGCCCCTTCAGTGGGTGCAAAAGATGCACCACCTGCTGCTGCTGGTGGAGATGGCAAAGGTCCCTGTATCACATGGCTATCTCCTGCCTCCACATCCTCCTCATCATCCTCTTCTCCACTGCTCTCGGAGAAGACCTCAATAAAATGTGCTTTGATAGTAGCACATCTATGTCCTAGTGCCCATGGCTTCTGACAGGTGAAGCACAAGCGCTTCCTCTTCAGCTCCCTCCTAGCATCATCGTCAAGTTGTACTCGTCGTGGATTCCCCTTTAGAGGAGGAATCCTCACATCCTTCCCCTTAGACTGAAAAGTCTGCCTCTGGGGGTAAGGTGTCTGAGTCCTGGGTAAGACATCCTGTAAGTCCCGGGTCCTGCTGATAGCATCCTGGAGTGTGGCTGGTTTAGTGGATCGGACCAAACCCCGAAGTGGCTCTGCTAATCCCTCAACATACATATAGACCCTCCATGTCGTGGATAGATCTGGCACCATCATAAAGACCCTTAAGAAATTTACAATGTAGGTCTTTGGGCTCCCTGTATGTTTGAGCCTTGTCAGCTCAACAAAATGTTGCTCTGGATCCTTCCGATCAAATCGCTCCATCAGTCTCCTGGTAAACTCGGCATATGTCATCACTATGGAGTGCCCTAGTGTAACCATCCCATGAAACCACCAATCCTGGGCCTCGCCGTCCAAATGCAACGTTGCCACCTTGATGGCCTCTGCCTCCGACATCTGGTTAAGTTGGAAATAAATGTCCAACTTCTCCACCCAAGACTTTGCCGAACTGTTTAATGAGCCATCAAACGTAGGCAAGTGGAATCTGCTCGCTGCACGGTGGGTGTCGCGATCATGGTAATGCCAGTACCCTCTGTGATGATCGTGGGGTCTGCTATCCCACTAGAGCTGAACAAAATCTCTGAATGATAGGGCTTCCCTGAACTCCTACACATAGGCCTGGTATTCTGCAAAATAATTGCCCATATGCCTGGGCTCTGCCTCCTGCTAGGCTGCGGCCCCCATGTCTGCTCCTAAGAAGGTGGGCATGGTAGAGCGTGTAGGGGCATGTGAGACCCCCTATTGCGCAGTATCATGTTGCTCTAGCAAGTGATGGGATGCACCTAATCCCTCACCGATCTGAAAAACTCGTGGGCTCTCCCGCTATCTGGCCTCTACTGCCGTGAATCTCTGCCCCATCACCTCAATCTGCCTCGACAGATCCTGCACTGATCTGAGGAGCATATCTGCAAATCTCTTCCCGTCCTCATCTGCCATCTGCTCTGCATCCACTACTAGTAGGTTCCTCTTGTTCTGTGTCTGCCACAAGAACACAATCTCCCTCTCTGTAGGTATTCTCCAACCTACGCCCAGTGTCTCTGTATCTCTAAACTTTGTAACATATATAGGGTTTTTACCCCAGTGTCATAGAATGCTAGCTCCATAGGCTGAGCCAGATCTATGCTCTGATACCACTGTAATATTCCTAGCCCAGAATATTCCTCAAACCCCAGCAAAAACTCCAACCAAATATGTGCAAATGATATAATAACCCAGAAGTGATAAAATAACAGTGGAACATCATATAATAATGTAATACGAAAATATAAGCAGATACATAAGAAATGCAGTGAGAAATTCTAAGCCATTTTATTATACTAAGCAATAAATGAGTACAAGAGGTGATTAGAAAGATGGCACCTCGACTTGCACAACGCAAGTGAAGAAATACTCTCAGAATGACAAGAATGGCCTCTCTGCGTGGATGTTGTTGTTGCTACTAGAAAACAAATGATGATTTGGGGCTGCTCCCCTCCTTGAGAAAAAGTTGAAACTCTGGATTCAGGCTCTACTCAAGAAACCCAGAAAGATTTCCTGGAATGGCCTCACACTGATCTGCGTCCCAGCTGCTGGAAAACTGTTGTGCTATTGTTGCTACTGGAAATCGAATGATGATTTGGGGTTGCTCCCCTCCTCAGAAAAGACTGAAACTCTGGAATCGGACTCTACTCAAAAAACCCAGGAAGCTTTTCTAAAATGGCCGACCCCCGAAAATCACCCCCTTGGGGTTCTCCATAGTTCCTCAAAACATTGATGAAACTGCTGTTGAAATGTTGATGAAACTGTTGCTGAGATGTTGATGAAACTACTGCTGGAATGCCAATGGAAATACCTTACCTGAGTAGGCACCTAAAATCCCCCAGGGCTAAGGGTGAGATCTCCGAACAGAGACACTCAATGCACTAAACAGTGCTGCAGACTAGCTAAACAGCCAGTGTGCTCTAAATCGAAATGACTATCACAAATGCTCATAACCAGAATGATCCCAAATGAGGGGGTTCCTCTCTATTTTATAGCCTCTGCCTCTCACAATCCCTAGGCTCATTGTGTCCTGCGTGATCCCCTTCTTGCAATGTGTTCCTTCCCTCCTGCACAGTCCCTCCATGTGTCTGTGTGGGCCCCATTTCTGCGTCCCGCTTTGGCCCCCTTGGTTCCCCCTTAAGTCACAATGTTGTGCTACCTAGGAAGTGACTTTTTATTCTAAAGTGAGTTATGTTCCCCCTTCCTCACATTTTATTTACAAATAACTATAGAAGGCAAAAATCGAACAAAATCGAATATTCCAATTAGCCATAGCTAATTAGGAATATTACAACAGTAGGAGGAGAAAGGGCATAAAGAATATATTTTTGAGCCTGAGACTTTAACAACATTAGGAACATGCCAACTTAAGTCTGAAGAACTATTGAGAACAACAACTTTGATTAGGGAAGTAGAAAAATGGAAGAAGTTCGTGGTATTCCCTAAAGATAAAGTGATCTTTCTTAAACAAGACGAGGAGATGGTCAACAGTCTTAAGAAGGAATGGGTTAAAAAAATTGAGAGTTTAAGATTTTTAAATAATTCAGAGAGAGGAAGCCAACAATGGTGCAAGTAAAGGAATTACTAGAAGAGGTGCAACTACTACAACAAGAGAAGGAATTCATGTATGATCTTATTGATAGTTTACTAAGTTACAGACTCCCTTCCCCATCTTATCCTTTATACTGTTGAAAAATGTGTAACTAGGTTCCGTCTTCAAAAATAATAAATGTAATTTTGATTCTTGTATTTTGTAAAATGAAAGAAAATTATTATTGTTATTTTTTAGCATGGGTTTCAAGCTCGAGGTTTTTTATTTTAAATGTCAAGCACCCATTGAGTGCTTCTAGGGTTTGTCCTAGGTCAATAAGTCAAAAGAGTCATTGTCATAAGTTGAAGACCCCTTCAGGCACATTGTATCTTGTAAAAGGAATTATTTTTGTGTTTAAAAGTGTTAAAATACCCTTCAATGCCAAGTCGGTCAGGCAACTAGGAATTCGGCATATTTTTACGAGCCACATCCAACTTAAGAAGCCTATGTAAAGGAGGGAACTTAACTTCCTTGGGACATATTCACTTCTAACTCATACAAGAAGAAGAGAAGCACAAGAAGGCAAGCGAAGAAGAAGGAGGGGGAAGAAAATAAGTTTTTGGCTAATTCTCTCTCACATTTGTGAAGAAGGAAGGCTGGGGTTTGCTACTTCAAGGTAGAAATCCTCTATTTGTTGGAAGAGGATCAAAGTTGTTGGAAGAAGGTCCTAAAAGGTCGCATACTAGCCCTAGACAATGAAGCAAGGAAGGAAAAGTTGTTGGGAGGCCCTAGAAGGCTAAATTTCACTCAGATGTATGGATGCAGTAGTTGGTGCAGGGGGTTGAAAATTTCAAACCTGCAGTAGAGGCCAAAATTCTAATGTTAGGGATCAAAGTTGTGTTGCTATAATATATTTGATTGGGTTTGACTTGGAAAAAGGAAGCACACCATCTGGATAGTTCATACTTCATCTTGGAAGGGTATTGGTCTTAGTCCAGAGGTCTTGGAATTCATCAAATGAAGAATCTATAAGAAGAGAAGATATTTACGGGTTTTCATCTCAGGTGGAGAGGTTTTGGCCCTGGCTTGCAGCCTATATCCTGTGTTCTTGTGTATTATTATTCTTCTTGTTTTTGTAGTTGTTTGATGATAAGAACAAACATAATAATAAGGCAATAAGCTAATAAGTAAGAAAAAGTAAAAAGGCATCACAAGAAGTTATCAAGAACAGAGAAATCATCCTAACTATTGCCCTATAGATTTATCAACATGGTATCAAAGCTAAGATTCGCTAAGGGCATAATGAAGAACTCTACAACAGTGAAGAAGTTCCTAAAGAAGTATACGAAGGTAGCAAGTCATCTCAAGAAAAGCATAAAAGAAGTATGGGATGTCTTGTTTTTGCTAAAGAAAGAAGTGACCAAGACATCTACAAAGGACGAAAGACTATTCTCAACACTCACTAGCACCTTTAATGATGAGAATATTTGGGTAATCAACAGTGGAGCATCAAGACATATGACTGGGAAACATAGGCAACTAAAAACATTATAAGGAGGAAATTCCTCTTAAATTGTTGAGCTTAGTGACAACAAGAGCTACCCTGTAAGAGGAATTGGATCTACCTCGCTAGAGATGGAGAATGGAGTAAATATTCATCTCAACAATATCCTGTTTGTTCCAGGTTTGCATAAGAATCTTCTTTCCATTTCATGTCTAGAAGATAAGGGAGACAAAATTGCTTTCATAGATGGAAATGTTGTAGTATGAATAAAAACTCAAACATAGAAGATTCAAAGTGGATTGTGATCCATGAAGGAAAACTTTACAAATTGTTAACTCCCCTCACTAAAGCTTTGGTTCGCATTGAAGTTAGCCCTTGTGAACTTTGGCATAGAATATTTGGTCATCTTCACCACAAAAATCTTACCAACCCTAAATTCAATAGTGAATGGAATCCCTGAACTAAAATAAGATCATGATGGAGTATGCAAGGGATGTGCATTGGGTAAAAACACCAAGATACCATTTGGAAGAAGTGCTTCAAGGTCAAAAGAAATTTTGGATCTCATTCATTCTGATGTTTGTGGTCATATGACTCCAAAGTCTCTTGGAGGTAATTTATATTATGTAACATTCATTGATGACTGTTCAAGGAAAATTTGGGCTAATCTGATGAAATATAAGGATGAAGTATTTATTAAATTTCCAGAATTCAAAGCTAAAGTAGAAACCCTTACAAAAAGGAGAATCATGGTTTTAAGGTCTGGTAATGGAGTTGAATACACATCCAAGGGAATTATAACCTTCTGTAAGGAGTTTGGGATTAAGAGGGAGTTGATAGTCTAATATAATCCCAATCAAAATGGAGTTGCATAACGAAAGAATTGATCCATTGAGGAAAGTGTAAAATCCATGTTACATGATCAAGATCTGCTGAAATTTATGTGGGGTGAAGCTACTAAGATATTTGTATATATATAAAATCAAATTTCCCACAAGTCACTAGGTAACATGACTCTTGAAGAAGCATTCACTAGGAAGAAACCAAGCGTGGATCATCTCCAATTTTTAGTTGTCTTGTCTATATTCACATACCAAAGGATAAGAGAAAGAAGTTAGATTTTTCGGGAATAATGGTAACGTTTGTTGGCTACAGTAACTCTTATAAGGCCTATACGATCTACATAACATAGGGACACCAAATAGAAGTTAGTCGAGATGTGATATTTGATGAAAGTATTGCATTCAAGAAATCAAAGGATCTCCCTGTTGACTTTGATGATGAAGAACTTTCTATATTTGAAGAGAAAGGCACTAGGGAGGAAGAATAATCAAATTATGAAGATAAAGGTCCCAGTGAACTCGTGTAACCTTTGGTCATCCTCGAAACTAGAAAGAGACATAACTAGTTGAAATCTACTCTACTATATGCAGAAGGTCATAGAGCAGTCAAAGGCATATTCAAGGAAAGTAAGAAGCCCAAAAGAAATTTTGGATATGCAACCCATGCACCATTGAAGCATTTGTCACACACCAAGAATGAAAGGATCCCATGAATAAAGAATATCAATCGATAATGAAAAATGGAGTTTTGGAGATCGTGCCTAGGCATGAATAAAAATCTATGGTAACTTCCAAATGGCTATAAAAGAATAATAATATAGCAGATGGAAGTATTGATAAATATAAGGCAATATTTGTGGCTAGGGGCTTCTCTCAACAAGAAGGCATAGACTATGAAGATACATTTGCACCTACATCAAGGTATACAACTATACGTTCATTGGCCACTTTAGTAGCATCAATGGGATGGAACATCCACCAAATGGATGTCAAGACTGCATTTTTAAATGCCACCATTGATGAAGAATTCTACATAGATCAACCCTTGGGATTTGGAGTCAAATATAGAGAGGCTTATGTTTGTAGGTTGAAGAAGGTATTATATGGCCTTAAGCAAGCACCGAGGGCATGATATGCTAGGATGGATGCATACCTACAAAGATTGGGCTTCACAAAGGGTTATGTTGATCTAAATATCTATATCAAGGTTGTGAAGAATGATCACGTTATAATTCTCCTATATGTGGATTATAATCTCTTAACATGTGTGGAAGGTTGAATACAAGAATTCAAGAAGCAACTAGCAGCAAAATTCAATATGAAGGACCTTGGGTTCATGAACTACTATTTAGGACTAGAAATTTTGCAAGTACTTGATGAGGTTTATCTACGTCAAGGAAAGTATGTAATTGAGATGTTGAAGAGGTTTGAAATGATGGATTGCAGGCCCATGACAACCCCCATGATCATAAACTTAAAGAGGCTAAGGATTTATGAATCAATCCCAATGGATATGACCAGGTATACACAATTGATTAGTTCACTAATGTACTTGGTGAATACCTGACCAAGAATATGTTTTGCAGTGAATTTTCTCAGTCAGTTCCAAGTGGAACCAAAGCATGATCATTGGATAGCAACCAAGCACATTCTGAGATATCTTAAAGGAACAATCCATTACTTCCTGAAATATGATAGGAGGAATGATGTCCACTTGATTGGATATACAAATTCTGATTGGGGAGGAAGTGAGCATGAGGGAAGAACAAATACATGAGGATGTTTCAGTTTGGGATCCTCCATGGTCTCATGGATGAGTTTCAAGCAAGAATATATTTCTTTGAGTAGTGTTGAGGTTGAATACATTGCAACCTGTGAAGTAAGCAGAGAAGTTGTCTAGTTGAGGAAGTTTTTGTCTGACTTGTTTGAAAGACCAGTGAACCTTATAGTGATACATTGTGATAAGACCAACTGTATAATGTTGTCTCCCAAACTAGTGTTTCATGGAAAGACAAAGCATATAAACAACAAGTATCACTACATTCAAAAGCTAGTGTATGATGGTGTGTTGAAGCTACGGTATATCTCCATTGATGAACATGTAGCTAACATCTTAAAAAAATATGTTCATAATAAGAAGCTTGTGTATTTGAGACACAATCTTGGATTTGTTGATATGTCCTCCCTCGCTAAAAGGGAGAGATAAACACATCATTCTTGTCTTCACTTGGGAAGAAATAATGGAGGATTGGGTAAGCATCTGGAATCCGATACTCTTTGAGGATGAGGTAAGGCATCCAAGATAAGGGTAGTCATAGAGGACCAATATTCTTTGAGGACTGGGAATCCAGGATAAGAATAGTCCTGGAAGGTCATACCCTGTGAACACCCGGGTGGGGTATGTACCTTGAGAGACAATGATGAAGGTGTCTACAAATCATTGGTCTTGCCAACATTGTGCTCTAATCTTGTGGAGAGATAGAGTTGTTAGTCAAGTCCCTGCTATGTGACAATGATGGTTGATATGATGCTAAACACATGGGTTACCAATCCGACTCTTCTTATGAGATCTCTTTAGATTGTGAATGTCCTTGTACCATTTATGAATACCTCCTGAGTTAAGAGGGAGTGTTCAAAAATTGTATCTAGGTTTGGTCTTCATAAATATGAAATATACTTTTCATTATTATATTTTTTAAAATGAAAGAAACATTATTATTGTTATCTTTTAGCATAGGTTTCATGCTCAAGGTCTTTTACTTTAGAGGTCAAGCACCCATTGAGTGATTCTAGGGTTTGTCCTAGGTCAAGAAGTTTTGGGCTAATTCTCTCTCACATGTGCGAAGAAGGAAAGATACGGTTTGTTGCTTCAAGGTCAAAATTCTCTATCTGGTGGAAGAGGATCAAAGTTGCTGGAAGAAGGGCCTAATAGGTCACCTACTAGCCTTATACAAGGAATCAAGGTAAGAGAAGTTGTTGGGAGGCCTTGGAAGGCTAAATTTTGCTCACATGTGTGGATGCAGTAGTTGTTGTAAGGGGTTGAAAATTTCAAATTTGTAGTAGAGGCCGAAATTCTGACACTGGGGATCGAAGTTCTGTTGTTGGAAGATATTTGACTGGGTTTGACTTGGAAAAAGGAAGCACATCATTCGGAGAGGTCGGACTTGGCCTTGGAAGGATATTGGTCTTGGTTTAGAGGTCCTGGAATTCGTCAATTGAAGAATTTATAAGAAAATAATATTTCTTGGTTTTCCTCTCAAGTGGAGAGGTTTTGGCCTTAGCTTTCAGCCTATATCCTTTGTTCTTGTGTATTATTGTTCTTCTTGTTTTGTTAGTTTTGTTATGACAAGAAAACACATTATAGTAAGAGAAGAAGCTAATAAGTAAGAAAAATTAAAAAGACATCACAAGAAGTTATCAAGAATAGAGAAATCATCCTAACTATTTCCCTATAGATTTCTCATCATGGTATCAAAACTAAGGTTGATAAGGGAACAATGAAGATCTCTACTATAGTGAAGAAGTTCCTAAAGAAGTGTATGAAGGTAGCGAGTCATCTAAAGAAGGGCATAAAAGAAGTATGGGATCTCTTATTTTCGCTTAAGAAGGAAGTGACCAAGATGTCTACAAAAGACAAAGTATTATTCTCAACACTTAGTAGCACCTTTCAAGATGAGAATATTTGGGCAATCAACGGTGGAGCATCAAGACATATGGTTGGGAAACACAAGCAACTAAAAAAAAAAAAAATCAAGAGGAAATTCCTCTTACTTCGTTGAGCTTGGTGACAATAAGAGCTACCCTGTAAGAGGAATTGGATCTACCTCGCTAGCGCTGAAGAATGGAGGAAATATTTATCTCAACAATATCCTATTTGTTCCAGGTTTGCATAATAATTTTCTTTCCATTTCATGTTTAGGAGATAACGGAGACACTATTGCTTTTGTACATGTAAAGGTTGTAGTATGGGGTAAAAACTCAAGTATAGAAGATGCAAGGTTGATACGGATCCATGAAGGAAGACTTTACAGATTGTTAACTCCCCTCGCTCAAGCTTTTTTTCACATTACAATTAGCCCTTGTGAGCTTTGACATAGAATATTTGGTCATCTTCACTACAAAAAATTACCAACCCTAAATTCAATAGTGAATGGCATCCCCAAACTAAAAGAAGATCATGAAGGAGTATGCAAGGGATGTGCATTAGGTAAACACCAAGCGACCATTTGGAAGCGGTGCTTCAAGGTCAAAAGAAATTATTGATCTCATTCACTCTGATGTTTGTGGTCCTATGACACCAAATTCTCTTGGAGGTCATCTATATTATGTAACATTCATTGATGACCATTCAAGGAAAACTTGGGTTTATCTGATGAAATCAAAGGATGAAGTATTTATCAAATTTCAGAATTCAAAGCTGAAGTAGAGACCCTTAGATAAATGAGAATCAAGATTTTAAGGTCTGATGATGGAGGAAAATACACATCCAAGGAAATTATAGCCTTTTATAAACAATATGGGATTAAGAGGGAATTTATAGCCCCATATATTCCCTAGCAAAATGGAGTTGCAAAACTAAAGAATCAAACCATTGAAGAAATTGTAAAAGCTATGTTACATGATCAAGATTTGTCAAAATTTATGTGGGGTGAAGCTACTAAGAAAATTGTATATATACAAAATCAAAGTCCCCACAGGTCACTAGAAAACATGACTCCCAAAGAAGCATTCACTAGGAAGAAACCAAGCATGCATCATCTCCGAATTTTTGGTTTCCCTATCTATATTCACACACCAAAGGACAAGAGAAAAAAGTTAGATCCTTCTTGCATGAAAGGAACATTTGTTGGATACAGTAGTGCTTTTAAGGCATATACGATCTACATAAAATAGGGACACCAAATAGAAGTTAGTCTAGATGCGATATTTGATAAAAGTATTGCTTTCAAGAAATCAAAGGATCTCCCTTTGGACTCTAATGATGAAGAAATTCCTATATCTCAAGAAGAAGGCAATAGGGAGGAAGAATAATCAAATCATGAAGATGAAGGTCCTAGTAAACTTGTGCAACTTGTGGTCATCCCTAAAACTAGGAAGATACCTAACTAATTGAAATATACTCTACTAATTGTAGAAGGTCATGGAGCAGTCAAAGGGATATTTTAGGAAGGTGTTATCACTCAGGTTGTCCCTAGGCTCCTATTAGGGATACGGCCGAGGCAACCACAAACCAATCTTCTGATTGTGGGTTCTAGCCCACCTGCAATCAGAGAGGGCTCTCTCCTTTAGATTCAACCTTAGTTGATCTAGATTCAACCTTAGTTAATGATTTTAGGCTAGCTTTCTGACTTCAAGGGAATGTTGACTGTGATTGGAAGGAAGGTAGGATTCTCGAGTAAAGAGGCACAGCAAGGTGTTATAAGTTCTGAACCATTGGGCATGGAGTCACAGATTGAGGCATGCGAGCGTTTTCTTGGTCACAAGGGGATACAGAGCGGGATATCCACGCAGGATACAATACTCAGATTGCTGAAGGTGCGGAATGAATATCATGGATGAAAGGCAAAAGAGAATCATTTCATCATGCTGACCAAGGGGAAAAGTGGATGAGTGGGATCCCGGAGCAGTTAAGAATTCCAAAGACATGCACTCATATATGAACGAAACAGGGTAAACTAGAGCAGTTAAGAATTCTAGCTCATAACTGTTTCAGCAGAAAACATCGAAAAGTGCAGAAATTGAACTTAAGGTGTATTTAAAAAAATCTTAAGCTATTCTTTTTTTTCTACAGCTTAGAAAGGCGGAAAGATGATAAAAACATAAAATAAACAGGGGAGAAGAACACTTATTGGATCATGCAGAGACACAGGAATTCCGTGATCATTCCTTGGCCAAGAGAAAATAGCAAGTTGTTTCGCAATCCATGTTTTCAGCAATCTTTGATTATGAAAAATATGACAGTTACAGTGCGAGTCTTTACTCAGAGAAATTGCTGGAAAGGAAACTGACCAACAACTACTACTACCAACCAACCAACCCTTTACAATATCGCTTCGGGTGGTATTTATAAACAAAATATCAGGAAGACATCATTACAAGTGACCTTGACAGGTCGGCTTAGAACTCTTCAAAAATCTAAGTGCTGTTGGAAATAAATGCAAGTAAATCTTTTTTGGCTGTGCTGGGGGCAGCTGAATCGGAACAGGTGACGAGGTGGCCCTTGGGGACCAGATGCGGTGTTGCTGAAGTGAATATGCTTTGGGACTGCAGTTCGTCTTTGGTGCAAATTGAATGTGCAATTATTATGATTTGAGAGCTTCAAGTGATTTTGGTCTCCTCCTATTGATCTGCTGGAAGATATTCAAATTTCTCTTGCTTTGGGCCGCTGCTCAAGATATTCTCTGATACACTTTTCCACTACATTGATGATTTCCGCCGTCAACTGATACTCTTTGACACGCTTGAAGCCTGCTAATTTGATCTGATACACTTTAAACTCTGTGAATGATCTGCTGTTGTTTTCAAACCGGATCCTTTGGCACGTTTGGACAATTTTCGGGCCTTTTTCGGCGCGCAGTGGGCTCGGCGATCAGAAGATTCCCTGAAGATTCCTCGAAATGGCCTACTTCCCGTAGTGATGCGCGAATAGCGCCGCATCGAAAACTGCCTCTGTTTCTTGATCTGGAGCTCCGAAGTGCGACTTTTCTCCTTGCGCGAAGCTTTTTCGGCTTTTTCTGGCTGCTGACGTAAGCACTGAGTCGGTTGTACGGCGAATGACGTCATCAGTGGGCCCCTGGTACAGCGCGACGTGGTGAGGTACTGGATGAACTGTTGGTGAAGAGGTTCCGATGCGATATTGCGATATCGCGTCAGCGGGGAAGAGGGGGATCATTGGGTTGGATGTTTGGCGCTTGCGACTGCCGATATGCGGTATCGCGATATCGCATCGGCGGAGAGGGAGGGATGAACAAAGTGGACACTCAGCGTGTGTGATCGCCGATCGCCGATTTCGCAATGTCGCATCGGCGGGGAACGGATGGTCATTGTTTTGCATGAATGTGAGATGGCGAATTTGCGATGCGAAAACGGCTTTGAAGGGAAAAGGTAAGTAAGTGGGTGTGAAGGGATTTCGAAGTTTCGAAAGGGGTCCGATTACTTCGGGGGAGTTTTATACTTAGGAAGGAGTCCATAGTATGTGGAAGGTGGTTTCGGAGGTTGGGTTCTTGCTTAGTTTCTGATAAACTAAACAATTCCCGGGACTTGCTATGGTTATTTTTCAACCAGGGGAAGGGATATTACATAGGGGAATTTACTTAATATAAATACGGGGATGGGAAACATAGGGAGCTAGATAATACCGTTAGTGATTAATATGGAGATGGTAAGAAAGCGCTAAGTTCGGGAGACTTAGGCTGTTGCAGGGGGTAGGACCATATTTCAGGAGAAGATATGGAACAGCTTTGAGTAAAGCGGATCTTTACTCAACCGGAGTGATGAAGATGATGAACTTAAGAGGTGTCAAGCAGATCTTGACCTCTTTTGGGGATGTTAGTTAGTGATCGGGGGAAAAGCAGAGAAGGGGAGTTAGTTATACCTCCTTTGAGCCTTTTTTGCTTACAAATCTTTGTTGATTATGTTCTGCATGATATGATGCCTGCAAACTTGGAACTTGTCAGCGATTCAACAGCCTCAGAACTACCTACCCAACCTACTTGCTTAGCATTTTTTCTTCTTTTGCTTGGGGTGCACTTAGACTTGCAGACCCATCATACATTTTTCTTTTGATGCTTTCCTATCTACATACTACCCTTATTTCTTCCAGAGCCCGGATTAAACTGTTGGACTCTTTTGTTTCTCTACCTATCTAAGAATCTGCCATGATTAAACTGTTTGGACAGACTTGCAATCTCTATATTCTAAAACATGAAATTTAAACCTAGGGAGACCAAGATTAAACTGTTTGGACCTCCCTTTAACTAACAGTAGCGATACTAGGAAAACTTTACAAAATTTGAAGGCAATTGAATGAATCTTGAAGTAACCTTCTTCATTTGGAGACTGTTTGAGCAAATATGGAGCATTACAGCAAGCAAAGTACAACATATTTGGCCTGTGAAATGCCAATCATGAAAAATGAATACCTGCTACAGCAGGAGCTAACAGAAGGTAAGAAGCACAAAAGATATTTTGGATATGCAATCTATATGACGAAATTAATAGAAGCATGGCCATCCACCTTTTAAGAAGCTATCACACACCAAGAATAGAAGTATCCCATGAATGAAGAGTACCAATTGATAATGAAAAATGGAGTTTGGAATATCGTGCCTAGGCCTGAAAACAAATCTATGGTAACTTCCAAATAGCTATGCAAGATTAAGCATGCAACAGATGGAAGTATTGATAAATATAAGGAAATATTTGTGGCTAGGGTCTTCTCTCAATAAGAAGGCATTTACTATGAAGATACATTTGCACCTACATCAAGGTATACAAGTATGCATTCGTTGGTCTCTTTGGCATCATCAATGAGAAGGAACATCCACCAAATGGATGTCAAGACTGCATTTTTAAATGGAACCATTGATGAAGAAGTCTATACAGATAAACCCTTTGGATTTGAATTTAAAGATAGAGATTTGTATTTTAGTAGGCTGAAGAAGGCATAATATGGCCTTAAGTAAGCACCAAGTGCATGGTATGTTAGGATGGATGCATACCTACAAATATTGAGCTTCACAAAGAGTTATGTTGATCTGAATCTTTGTATCAAGGTTGTGAAGAATGATCATGTTAAGATTCTTCTATATGTGGATGATCATCTCTTAACATGTGTGGAAGGTTGAATACAAGAATTCAAGAAGCATCTAGCAGCAGAATTTGATATGAAGCACCTTGGCCTTATGCACTACTATTTGGGACTAGAAGTTTGGCAAGGACCTGATGAGATATATCTAGGTCATGGAAAGTATATGATCAAGATGTTGAAGAGGATGGACATGATGGCTTTCAAACCTATGACAACCCCCATGACCACAAATTTGAAGAGGCTAAGGAGTTTTGAATCAATCCTAGTGGATCTAACCAAGTATAGACAATTGATTGGCTCACTAATGTACTTGGTGAATACTCAACTAGACATATGTTTTGCAATGAATGTTCTCAATCAGTTCCAAGTGGAGTCAAAGCATGATCATTGGATAGCAGCCAAGCACATTCTGAGATATCTGCAATGAACAAACCGCTGGTGCCTGAAATATGATAGGAGGAATAATTTCCACTTGATTGGAAATACGGATTCCGACTGGGGAGGTAGTGAGCAGGATGGAAGAAGCACTATAGGAGGATGTTTCAATTTGGGATCCTCCATGACCTCATGGATGAGCTGAAAGCAAGAAAAGGTTGCTTTAAGTAGTGCTGAGGTTGAATACATTGTACCTGTGAAGTAAGCAGAGAAGTTGTCTAGCTGAGGAAGTTGTTGTCAAACTTGTTTGAAGGACCAATGGACCCTACAGTGACATATTGTGATAACACCAAATGTATAAGGTTGTCTCAAGACCTAGTGTTTCATGGAAAGACAAAGCATATAAATAGCAAGTATCACAACATTTGAAAGCCATCATGGTGTGTTGTAGCTACTGTATATTTCCACTGATGAACATGTAGCTGACATCTTGAAAAAATATCTTCCTAATAAGAAGATTGTGTATTTGAGATACAAGTTTGGATTAATTGATATGTCCTCCCTTGTCGAGAGGGAGATATAGACACATCATTCTTGTCTTCACTTGGGAAGAAAGAATGAAAGATTGGGTAAGAATTTGGCATCTGATACTCTTTGAGGATGAGGGAGGGCATCCAAGATAAGAGTAGTTGTAGAGGCCCAATATTCTTTGAGGACTGGGAATCCAAGATAAGAATAGTCTTGGAAGGTCAGACCTTGTGAACACTTGGGTTGGGTATGTACCATGAGAGACAATGATGAAGGTGTCTGTAAATCACTGGTCTCACTAACATTGTGCTCTGATCTTGTGGAGCGATAGAGTTTTTAGTCAAGGCTTTGCTATGTGACAATGTGTGTTGATATGATGCTAAACATATGGGTTACAAATCCGACTCTTCTTATGAGATCTTTTTAGATTGAGAATGTCCATGGACCATTTATGAATACCTCCCTAGTTAAGAGGGAGTGTTGAAAAATGTGTAACAAGGTTTGATCTTCATAAATATGAAATGCACTTTTGATTCTTGTATTTTGTAAAACGAAAGAAAATTTGTTATTGTTATTTTTTAGCATTGGTTTCATGCTCAAGGTCTTTTATTTTAGAGGTCAAGCACCCTTTTAGTGCTTCTAAGGTTTATCGTAGGTCAAGAAGTCAAAATATTCATTGACATAAGTTGAACACCCCTTCGGCACATTGTAACTTGTAAAAGGAATTAAATTTGTATTTAAAAGTGTCAAAATACTCTTCAAGACCAAATTGGCCTAGTAGCTATGAAGGAAACCTATTTTGAGAGCCACATCCACCTTAAGAAGCCTATATAAAAGAGGGAACTCAACCTCCTTGGGACATATTCACTTCTCACTCACACAAGAAAATGAGAAACACAAGAGGGCAATCAAAGAAGGAGGAGGATGAAGAAAAGACTTTATGGGCTAATTCTCTCTCACATGTCCAAAGAAGGAAAGCTAGGGTTTTTTACTTCAAGGTCAAAATTCTCTATCGGCTAGAAGAGGACAAATTTGTTGGAAGAAGGTCCTGATAGGTCACCCACTAGCCCTAGACAAGGAACCAAGGAAATCGAAGTTGTTGGGAGGCCTTAGAAGGCTAATTTTTTCTCACATGTGTGGACGCAATAGTTGTTGCAGGGGTTCGAAAATTTCAAGCCTGCAGTAGAGGCCAAAATTATGAAGTCGGGGATCAAAGTTGTGCTGCTGTAAGAGATTTGAATGCGTTTGGCTTGGAAAAAGGAAGCACATCATTAGAAGAGGTTGGACTTGGTCTTGGAAGCGTATTGTTCTTGGTCTAGAGTTCTTGGAATTCGACAATTGAAGAATCTATAAGAAGAGAAGAGATTTACAGGTTTTCCTCTTAGGTGGAGAGGTTTTGGCCCTGACTTGCAAACTATATCTTGTGTTCTTGTGTATTATTGTTCTTCTTGTTTTGGTATGTTTTTTATGATAATAACAAACATAATAATAAGAGAAGAATCTAATAAGTAAGAAAAATTAAAAATACATCACAAGCAGATATCAAGAATAGAGAAATAATCCTAACTATTGCCCTATAGATTTCTCAACATGGTATCAGAGCTAAGGTTGACTAAGGGCATAATGACGATCTATATTATAGTGAAGAAGTTCCTAAAGAGGTGTACAAAGGTAGAAAGTTATCTCAATAATGGCATAAAAGAAGTATGGGATCTCTTATTTTCACTTAAGAAGGAAGTGACCAAAAAATCTACAAAGAATGAAGGACTATTCTCAGCACTCACTAGCACCTTTCAACATGGGTAATGGATAGTGGAGAATCAAGACATATGACTAGGCAACATAAGCAACTAAAAACATCTCCAATAGGAAAGTCCTCTTACTCTGTTGAGCTTGGTGACAACAAGAGCTACCCTGTAAGAGGAATTGGATCTACCTCACTAGAGCTGGAGAATGTAGGAAATATTCATCTCAACAATATCTTGTTTGTTCCAGGTTTGCATAAGAATCTTCTTTCCATTTCATGTCTAGAAGATAAGGGAGAAAAAAGTATCTTTTGTACATGGAAGGGTTGTAATATGGGGTAAAAACTCAAGCATAGAAGATGCAAGGTTGATTGGGATTTAAGAAGGAAGACTTTACAAATTATTAACTCCCCTCACTCAAGCTTTGGTTCACATTGAAGTTAGCCCTTGTGAACTTTGGCATAGAATATTTGATCATATTCACTACAAAATCTTACCAACCCTAAATTTAATAGTGAATGGCATCCCCGAACTAAGCCAAGATCGTGAAGGGGTGTGCAAGGGATGTGCATTGGGTAAAAACACCAAGAGACCATTTGGAAGCAGTGCTTCAAGGTCAAAAGAAATTATGGATCTCATCATTCTAATTTTTGTGGTCCTATTACTCCAAAGTCTCTTGGAGGTCATATATATTATGTAACATTCATTGATGACCATTCAAGGAAAACTCGGGTTTATCTTATGAAATCCAAGGATGAAGTATTTATCAAATTTAAAGAATTCGAAGTTGAAGTAGAGACCCTTAGAGAAAGGAGAATTAAGACTTTAAGGTTTGATAATGGAGGAGAATACACATCCAAGGAAATCATAGCCTTCTATAAGGAGTTTGGGATTAAGAGGGATTCAATAGTCCCATATAATCCCAAGCAAAATGGAGTTCAGAATGAAAGAATCAATCCATTAAATAAAGTGTAAAATCCATGTTACATGATCAATATTTGTTGAAATATTTATGGGGTGAACCTTCTAAGACAACTATATATATACAAAATCAAAGTCCCCACAGGTCACTAGATAACATGACTCCCGAAGCAGCATTCACTGGGAAGAAACCAAGCGTAGATCATCTCTGAAATTTTTGTTGTCCTATCTATATTCACATACCAAAGGACAAGAGAAAGAAGTTGGATCCTTCATGCATGAAGGGAACATTTGTTGGCTACAATAACTCTTCTAAGGGCTATATGATCTACATAAAAGAGGGACACTGAATAGAAGTTAGTCAAGATGTGATATTTGATGAAATTATTGCATTCAAGAAATCAAAGGCTCTCCCTATGGACTCTGATGATGAAGAACTTCCTATATTTGAAGAGGAAGGAACTAGGGAGGAATAAGAATCAAATCATGAAGATGAAGGTCCTAGTGAACCCGTGGAATCTATTGTCATACCTGAAACTAGAAAGAGACCTAACTGGTTGAAATCTACTCTATTAGATGTAGGAGGTCACGGAGCGGTCAAAGGCGCATTCACGGAAAGTAAGAAGCCCAAAAGATATTCTGGATATGTAATATAGATGATGAAAATGATAGAAGCAGATCCATCCAGCTTTAAAGAAGTTGTCACACACCAAGGATGGAAGGATGCCATGAATGAAGAGTGTCAATCAATAATGAAAAATGGAGTTTGGGAGATCATGCCTAGGCCTAAAGAAAAATATGTGGTAACTTCCAAATGGCTATACAAGATTAAGCATGAAGCAAATGGAAGTATTGATAAATATAAGGCAATATTTGTGGCTAGGGGCTTCTCTTGTTGGGTTGTGTTATATTCTTTCTACATAGTTAACAGGGGGTTTGAGGGGTACCCGTAACCCCACTTTATGGGGTCCGGGGCAGCGCCCCGAAAAATTTTGGTTTTGGACCCTATGTTAGGTTGCGTGGACCCACCTATGGTTTTGTGCATGATTTTCGCACATGTTTTTTGGACGTGATGGTTTTCGGTCCATGGTATTGGATCGATGGTTTTTTGGTCCATGGTATTGGATGGTT
>APFE031511130.1:69859-125525 GCA_000404065.3 Pinus taeda
GAGATTCGAGCAAAGAGAAGCTCTGGTAAATCAGAGGAGTATGTCGAGACAATATTGCAGAGGTTTAATATTGCCAGGATAGTAAACCGGTCAAGGTTCCTATTCCTGTAGGTGTGAGGTTATCTGCTGAACAGGTGTCCCAAGACCAAGAAGAAGGATAGGGACATGTCCGTGTTCCATATGCAAGTGCAGTCGGTAGCTTGATGTATGCCATGGTCTGTACTAGACCAGACATTGCACATGCAGTGGGAGTTTTGAGCAGGTTTATGTCAAAACTAGGGAAGGAGCACTGGACAGCAGTGAAGCGGGTTTTTAGGTATTTGCGTGGCACTAGTGATATGGTTTGTGCTACCAAGGAAGATTAGGATTGGACAGAGTGTTGGATATCCGTGGCTTTGTTGATGCAGACTGGGCTGGAGATCTGGATCAGAGAAGATCTACAAGTGGGTATGTGTTTAACCTATTTGGAGGTGCAGTTAGTTGGATGAGTAAGAAACAATCTGTAGTGGGACTATCAACTACAGAGGCAGAATACATGGCAGCCACTCATGCAAGCAAGGAAGCAGTTTGGTTGCAGAGATTGTGTTCAAGTATGGGGTTAGTACAGGGAGCTATCAGGGTAGACTGTGACAGCCAAAGTGCAATTTTCTTGGCAAAGAACCCTGCTTATCATTCAAAGACAAAGCACATTGATGTTCAGTATCACTTTGTGAGGGATATGATAGAAGACAAAAAGGTGTGCTGGTAAAGGTGGACACTTTGAAGAATACTGCAGATGCATTGACAAAATCTGTGAGCTCTGAGAAGTTCTCTTGGTGTAGAGAAACAATGGGCGTTTTCAGGGCTGGAAAAATGACTAAGCTCTCCTGTGGCCCCCTATGGAAAGAAAACAACAAGTGGGAGATTGTTGGGTTGTGTTATATTCTTTCTACATAGTGAACAGGGGGTCTGAGGGGTACCCGTAACCCCACTTTATGGGGTGGTTTTGGACCCTATGTTAGGTTGGGCGGATCCACCTATGGTTTTGTGCATGATTTTCGCACATGTTTTTTTGGACGTGATGGTTTTCGGCCCATGGTATTGGATCGATGGTTTTTTGGTCCACGGTATTGGACGTGATGGTTTTTCGGTCCATGGTATTGGATGCTTCAGCATGTATAAATATGTATTGTAACATTGAAAGGAACATAATGAAAAATCAAGCTTGTAGTCTCGGTTTTGAGATCCAGTGGGAAATCTCTATGTATATGTGTTTTATGTGTTATGCTCTCACATTTTTATTTTTCCTGTGATTTAGAATTCGTATGCAGGTAATTTCTGTATGGGGTTAAAACCTACATCTCTCAACAATAAGGCATCGACTATGAAGAGACATTTGCACCTACATCAAGGTAGACAACTATACGTTTGTTGGTCTCTTTGATAACATCAAATGGATGGAACATCCCCCAAATGGATGTCAAGACTTCATTTTTAAATGGCACCATTGATGAAGAAGTCTATATAGAGAAACCCTTGGGATTTGAAGTCAAAGATAGAGAGGCTTATGTTTGTAGGTTGAAGAAGGCATTATATAGCCTTAAGAAAGCACCAAGGGCATGGTATGTTAGGATGGATGTATACCTACAAATATTGGGCTTCACAAAGGGTTTTGTTGATTTGTTTATATATATGAAGGTTGTGAAGAATGAGTTGATTATCATTCTTCTATATATGGATGATATTCTCTTAACATGTGTGGAAGGTCGAATCCAAGAATGTAAGAATAAACTAGTAGCAGAATTCAATATGAAGGACCTTGGGCTGATGCACTACTATTTGGGACTAGAAGTTTGGCAGTGACCTGATGAGATTTATCTAGGTCAAGGAAAGTATGGGATCGAGATGGTGAAGAGGTTTGAAATTATGGATTTCAAACCGATGACAACCCCCGTGATCACAAACTTAAGGAGGCTAAGGAGTTCAAATCGAGTCTAGTGTATTCGACCAAGTATAGACAATTGATTGGCTCACTAATGTACTTAATGAATACCTGACCAAACATATGTTTTGTAGTGAATGTTCTCAGTCAGTTCCAAGTGGATCCAAAGAATTATCATTAGATAGCAGCCAAGCACATTCTAAGATATCTACAATGAACAATCCACTGCTGCTTGAAATATGATTTGAGGATCGATGTCCACTTGATTGGATATATAGATTCCAACTGGGGAGGCAGTGAGCAATATGGAATAAGCACTACAGGAGGATGTTTCAGTTTTGGATCCTCCACGGTCTCATGGATGAGCCGAAAGCAAGAATAGGTTGCTTTAAGTAGTGTTGAGGTTGAATACATTTTATCCCGCGAAGTAAGCAGAGAAGTTGTCTAGTTGAGGAAGTTGTTGCCAGACTTGTTTGAAGGACCGATGGACCCTATAATGACACATTGTGATAACACAAACTATATAAGGTTATCTCAAGACCTGGAATTTCACGGAAAGACAAAGAATATAAGTAGAAAGTATCACAACATTTGGAAGTTGGTGTAGGATGGTGTGTTGCAACTACAATATATCTCTAATGATGAATAGGTAGCTGACATCTTGAAAAAATCTCTCCTAATAAGAATTTTGTGTATTTGAGATACAAGATTAGATTAGTTGATATGTCCTCCCTTGGTTAGAGGGAGAGATAAACACATCATTCTTGTATTCACTTGGGAAGAAAGAATGTAGGATTGGGTAAGCTTCTGGCATCTGATACTCTTTAAGGATGAGGTAGGGCATCCAAGATAAGAGTAGTTGTAGAGGATCGATATTCTTTAAGGACAAGGAATCCAAGATAAGAATAGTTCTGGAAGGTCATACCTTGTGAACACCCGGGTGAGGTATGTATCTTAAGAGACAATGATGAAGGTGTCTGTAAATCAGTTGTCTCGCCAACATTATGCTCTGATCTTGTGGAGAGATATAGTTGTCAGTCAATGCCTTGCTATGTGACAAAGTTGGTTGATATGATGCTAAACAAATGGGTTACCAATCCAACTCTTCTTATGAGATATTTTCATACTGAGAATGTCCATGTACCATTTATGAATACCTCCCTAATTAAGATGGAGTGTTGAAAAATGCGTAACTAAGTTCGGTCTTCATAAATATGAAATGTAATTTTGATTCTCGTGTTTTGTAAATATTATTTTATTTTTTAGCATGGGTTTCATGCTCAAGGTATTTTATTTTACAGTTCAAGCACCCATTGAGTGCTTTTATGACTTTCCCTAGGTCAAGAAGTCAAAAGAGTCACTGTCATATGTTGAAGACCCCTTTGGGCACATTTGTAACTTGTAAAAGGAATTATTTTTGTTTTTAAAAGTGCCATAATACCCTTCAAGGCCAAGTCGGCCTGGCAGCTGAGAAGTCAACCTATTTTGAGGAGCCACATACACCTTCAGAAGGCTATATAAAGAAGGGAACTTAGCCTCCTTGGGACATATTCACTTTTCACTCATACAAGAAAAGGAAAAGCACAAGAAGGAAAGCGAAGAATAAGGACGATGAAGAAAAGAAGTTTTGGGCTATTTCTCTCTCACATGTGTGAGGAAGGAAATATAGGGTTTGTTGCTTCAAGGTTGAAATTCTCTATCTAATGGAAGAGGATCAAAGTTGTTGGAAGAAGGGCCTGATAGGTCACCTACCAGCCCTAGACAAGCAATCATGGAAAGAAACGTTGTTGGGAGGTCTTGGAAGGCTAAATTTTACTCACACGTGTAGATGCAGTAGCTGCTACAAAGGGCCGAAAATATCATACTTACAGTAGAGGCCAAGATTTTGAAGTTGGGGATCAAAGTTGTTCTACTGGAAGATATTTGATTGGGTTTGACTTGGACAAAGGAAGCACATCATCCGAAGAGGTCGAACTTGGCGTTGGAAGGGTATTGTTCTTGGTCTAGAGGTCTTTGAATTCGTTAATTAAAGAATCTATAAGAAGATAAGAGATTTACGAGTTTTCCTCTCAGGTGTAGAGGTTTTGGCCCTGGCTTGCAGCCTATATCATATGTTCTTATGTGCTATCGTTCTTCTTGTTTTGGTAGTTGTTTGATGATAAGAACGAACATAACAATAAGAGAATAAGCTAATAAGTAAGAAAAAGTAAAAAGACATAATAATAGATATCAAGAATAGGGAAATCATCCTAACTATTTCCATATAGATGTCTCAATATATACTTGCAAGAGAAACACTTTTTCTTTCAATTGACAATACTTAAGGAAAAGTAGCCATATAATACAAGGAAAATTCAAGATTTCTCTGAAACTTTTCAGAATGTTAATTTCTCAAAGCATCATTTTATGTGTGAGATGTATTTGCATGACCCTCCTTCTTTTGGTGACAGATCCCTTAATTTGACACCTTATGTGGGGGACATTCAGTTGAGAGCTCTTGTGTGTTTTTCCAATAACCAAGTAAGATGGAAAGCTACATATGACACTATAATTGCCAATGAGGAATGAGTAAAATTGTGCATCAGAAATGAGCTTGGATCTACTGATATTGTTGTTGGGGCATACAATCAGATATGGCGGTTTCCAACCACCAATGCATTGGTAATGGCACATCATAGCTTAGTTTTGTAGATATGCCTCAGGAATATTCAGGGGATAAAAGCAAGTGCATTAGAAGGGAGTACGTTAAGATGGAATGTTTGTCGACAAAAGCTGAGGGAAGAGGACCCTTATTGTTATCAAAACTTGATGCAAGCTCTCTCTAGGGTTCCTCAATATGTGGATTGTATTAAGAGAAGTGGCCCAGGATGGATTGAACTTAGGTTTAATTTTCCTCTTTTTTGGCTTCCGACCTATCAGTATTGACACCCTTATCATTTTACCAACAAACTTTGGGAAATTGAGTTGGTCCTTTCTGTTGAAAATAACAACAACAAATGCTAAAAATAACATTGCTATAGATAACATTTCAGAATATTCCAATTTTTGTTTGTCCTTGAATTAAAATTCGAATTTAGTCTCACCAGTTGTTTGAAAAATAATTAATTAATTCATCTTGAGTTAATTAGTTGGAGAAATTCAAACATGAAGCCTTTGTGAAGTCATGCAACAGTTATCCCTTTGATTGAGGAAGTTATCCCTTAATTAAGGAGATAAGAATGAGTTGTATTTGAGTTGTAATTAGTTAGCTTAGTTAATTGAGTTAAATCCAGTTGGATTAGTTCCAAACAGTTTGTGGAATTGATTGTGAGTTCATTCAATTAATGCATGCATGCATGAAACTAGTGTACTCTAGATAACTAAATATTCTCTCATAAATAACTCATGCATGTCAGTTCAGACAAAGACCCAGTTGAGATTAAAGGTAGGGACAATGTACTATCAGTTGCAAGAATTTTCCTATAAGAAAATCTCTTGCATGCAGAAGGAATTCATTCCGTGAGATTTGCGTAGTTTTACAGTTTGTTGGAGCAGTGTGTGAGATCAGTGTCACATAAGGTTACAGTTGGATCACCCAGGGAAAATTGCGCAAGGAAATAGGAGGCTTGGAGGATAGAGGAGAAGGCATACAAGTTGTCTATTCTATCTATGAGCAGCAGTGAGGGATTGTACTGAGAGTTAGATAGCTGTGAGAGCTAAAACTGTGTGTAATCCTGAGATATTTCCACTTGTATGATAATACAGATAGTAAGGGTTTTAGGTGAGACTTTCCCAAGAGTATTCTTTTGTGTTTCATGTGTATTGATTCTTCTTCTCTGTTATACGTGTTCTGTTTGATCTTGCTCAAATCGATTAAGCTTCTGCAAGTTTGATTGTAGAAGTAGATTAAGTATTTTTCTTTAGTATATTGCATTATCAAGTTGATCTATAGTGAGAATTTCTACATGGTATCAGAGCAAAGGTGATCGAAGCAATAAATAATATACTGAAGAAGGAAACATTTTAAGTTTGAAGTTCTTGGTTGGAGAAGTAAAATCGAATTCTTATCATACCTCTAAGTTCACCGATGGCGTTCAATGGCTTGAGACTCAAGTATGCACTGGATGGTAGCTTGAATTATATAACATGGAAGTGGTATTAGAAGACAATGGTTTGAAGGATTTCATTGATCAAGAAATCCCTAAGCCAGCTGCAGCTAATGCCCAAGAATTGGCTGAATGGAAGAAGCGTGTGGCGAAGGTGAGGCAGATTCTTCTGGAGGGACTTCGAGACCATATTGTCTCAAATCTCCATGGGAAGGAAACTTCATTTTCAATGTGGAAGACATTGAAGGATCTCTATCAAAACATCAGTGACCAAAGGAAACTGGTGCTCAAGGACAAGCTTCGGAAAATCAAGTGTGAAAAGGGCGACACTATTTCTACATGTCTGAACAAGCTCACCACTTGCAGAGATGAGCTTGGTAGTGTAGGAATAACTACAGAGGACGATGATATGGTGAGTCTTTCTCTCCTCGGTCTTCCTAAGAGCTGACATAGCTACCAAGACTATGTGAATGGGAGAGAGAAACTACCAGATTGGGAACGACTGTGGTCGGATCTGATGTAGGAGGAGATCGGGAGAAGCACCAAAGATGGTTCCTCATCTAAGCATGATGATGAAGAAAATCTAGCCTTAGCCAGTAAGGCAAGGAAAGGGAAACGGAAGGCTTCCCATTCCAAATCGAGTTCTTCTCATGGTGGGAAGAAGATTGACAAATCTAAAGTGAGATGTTTTAATTGTCATGAGGTGGGCCATTATGCAACTAATTGTCCATTGAAGAAATCCAAGAAGGGATCATCGAAAGGGTCAAAAGGTGAGGCACTGGCCTTTTAGTTCGAATTGGATTTTACCCTCATCGCATGTATGGTTTCATCAATGGTGGGTTATGTTTGGTACCTAGATAATGAAACCTCATTCCACATGACTGGCGATAAGAGTTTATTTAGTACCTTGGAGGAGAAAGACCTCAAGATGCTCATAGAGATGGGTGATGATGGAAAGTACCGTGTTTCAGTTGAAGGCATGGTTGTTTTTCAGAGGGAGCATGGAGCTCCTCTCACCTTGACTGATGTAAAGTATGTGCCTGGACTGAAGAAGAACTTGGTATCTGTCGCAATGTTGGAAGACAAAGGCTATGATGTAGTCTTCAATAAAGGAAAGGCATTCCTGAGACACATAGCCATGGGTCAAACCAAGAGGATTGGGATTCGAGTGAAGAATATCTACAAGCTGGAGGTAGATGACTATGATGCTTTGAGTTCGAAAGAAAAATTGGTGCAAAGCCAAGACATTGGCGAGTTATGGCATAGGCAATTGTGCCACTTGCATCGTGGGGCCTGGAAGATAATGCAGCAGATCTCTACAGGACTTCCCAAAGGTGAAATTGAGCAAGTGGACACATGCAAAGGTTGTACCTTGGGAAAGTATGCCAAGTATTCCTTTCATGGTCGAGACAGTCGAGCTGAGGCAATCTTAGAGCGAGTTCATACAGATGTGTGTGGACCATTCTCGACAGCATCCACTGCGAAACAAACGTATTATGTGATTTTCGTTGATCATTTTTCTCGTAAATGTTGGATCTATTTCATGCAGAAGAAGGATCAAACCTTCTCAAAGTTTTGTGAATTCAAAGCTTTGGTTGAGAAAGAATCTGGGAAGAAGATCAAGGCCTTAAGGAGCGACAATGATGGAGAGTATGTCTCTCAAGAGTTTAAGGACTTTTGTGCAGTGGAAGGAATTAAATGGGAATTGACGGCACCTCATAACACACCACAGAATGGGGTGGACGAGAGGAAGAACAAAATGATTATGGGGGCAACTCAGGTGATGCTGCATGACCAAGGCCTACCACTTCATTTGTGGGCTGAGGCATGCAATGCAGTGGTCTATTTGTAGAATAGAAGCCTACATCACATACTTGGGATGAAGACACTAGAAGAAGCTTGTTCTGGGAAGAGACCAGATGTGAGTCACTTCAGGATCTTTGGCTCATCAGTATTTTTCCATGTGACCAAGGATGCTCGGAAGAAACTTGAGCCGACAGCTGAGTTGGGGATACTTGTGGGGTACACTGATACACCTCACAACTATTGGGTGTACTTGCCTACCAGTCGGAGGACAGTGGTACGCAGAGATCTAAAGTTTGATGAGCAGAAGGCCATGCTAGTTTCCCTTGAGAGGGACCTCCAACTACAGACTATGGAGGAACTTTTGGTTCCTAAGGAGGAGGACCTTCAGACTGATGTGGAGTAGCCGCATGAAGAGGTTCTAGGAGTGGAAGCATCCACTCAAGTAGAGTCTTCTAGAGATGGGTGGAAGCACTCAAGGGAAGCTAACAGATTGTTGTTGAATGCAAGAGAGAATGTGGGAGAACCATCTTCTCAGTGCATACAGAGGAGATCACATGACAGGTACACTGGATACATGGCCCTTGTTGGGGAATGTATTAAGATTGAGCCATCTTCCTTTGAGGAAGTAATGCAACAGCTGATTTGGGTTGATGCTATGGTGGAGGAGTATGACTCCATGGTTCGGAACAGTGTTTGGGATGTGGTTCCAAGACCAGAGAACAAGTCAGCTATGAGTTCCTGTTGGCTTTACAAGGTAAAGCAAGTTGTTGATGGTAATGTGGAGAAACATAAGGCAAGGTTTGTTTCCCGTGGTTTCTCACAGGTTGAGGGGATTGACTATGATGAGACTTTTGCTCCTATCACAAGGTACTCATCTATCATATCGATGTTGACACTATCAGCACAGATGGGTTGGAAGATCCATCAGATGGATGTGAAGACTGCATTCCTCAATGGCAAGATTGAGGAGGAGGTGTACATAGAGCAGCCAGAAGGTTTTGAGACCTTTGATCGTGAGTCGCATGTGTGTCGACTCAAGAGAGCTTTGTACGAGTTGAAGCAAGCACCTCGTGCTTCGTACACCAGGACCAACAACTACTTCACCAGGTTGGGCTTCACAAAGAGTGGAGCAGATGCGAACCTATACCACATCATGGTGGAAGGTAAGTAGTTGATAATTTTTCTTTATGTTGATGATCTCATATTTACAAGTGATGACCAGTTGACCATGTCTTGCAAGGAGGACCTTGCAAGAGAATTCGAGATGAAAGACATGGGTCTCATGCACTACTTCCTTGGCATGGAAGTGTGGCAGAAGGATGGGGAGTTCTTTGTGTCTCAGGGCAAGTATGCCAATGAGATACTCAGGAGATTCCACATGGAGAAGTGCAAGCCCATGCAGACTCCTCTAGCAGGTAACTGGAGGAAGGAGGATGCTACTTCAAGAGAGGCAGTAGAAGCTATTGTATACAGGAAGCTTGTGGGTTGGTTGATGTACTTAGTGAACACATGACCAGATTTGTGCTATGCGGTGAACCAGTTGATTCAAGATATGGTTCGGCCTACCAAGATGTTTTGGAAGGCAGCTAAGCATGCTTTGAGATACCTCAGAGGCACATCTCAGTATGAATTATGGTATAGACGGACAAAGGGAGTGAAGCTATAGGGCTTCACTAATGCAGATTGGGTAGGGAGTCCATCAGATCAGAAGAGCACATCAGGAGTAATTTTCAACCTTGGGTCAGCAACATTTTCTTGGTACAATGGGAAACAAAGTTCAATTGCACTCAGCTCGGCATAGGCTGAATACATGGTTTGTTTGATCAAAGGATGGATCCAACTATGATCTATTGTGATAATCAGAGTTGTATCAAACTCTCTAAGAATCCAGTATTTCATGACAGGTCCAAGCATATCGACATTCGGTATCATCATCTCAGGGACTGTGTGGCAAGGAGTATCATGTTGTTGCAGTATATTTTGACCGAGGAGCAAGATGCAGACATTTTGACTAACGCAATGTCAAAGTGTAAATTCGAGTTCCATAGAGACAGGATCAGGGTGGCAGATAATCCCTTTCTTGTTGTGAGGGAGTGTTGAAAATAGCAACAAGAAATGCTAAAAATAGCATTGCTATAGATAACATTTCAGGATATTCCAATTTTAATTTGTCATTGAATTAAAATTGAGAATTAAAATTCAAATTTAGTCTCACCAGCTGTTTGAAAAATCAAATAATTAATTAATTCATCTTGATTTAATTAGTTGGAGAAATTCAAACATGAAGTCTTTGTGAAGTCATGCAACAATTATCCCTTTGATTGAGGAAGTTATCCCTTAATTAAGGAGACGAGAATGAGTTGTATTTGAGTTGTAATTAGTTAGCTCAGTTAACTAAGTTAAGTCTAGTTGGATTAGTTACAAACAATTTGTGGAACTAATTGTGAGTTCAGTCAGTTAATGCATGCATGCATGAAATTAGTGTACTCCAGATAACTGAATATTCTCTAATAAATAACTCATGCATGTCAATTCAGAAAAAAGACCCAGTTGGGATTAAAGGTAGGGACAATGTACTATCAGTTGCAAGAATTTTCCTATAAGAAAATCTCTTTCATGCAGAAGGAATTCATTCCTTGAGATTTGCACAGTTTTATAGTGTGTTGGAGTAGTGTGTGAGATCAGTGTCACACAAGGTTACAGCTAGAGCACCCAGGGAAATCTGCACAAGGAAATAGGAGGCTTGGAGGACAAAGGAGAAGGAATATGAGTTGTTTATTCTATCTATGAGCAGCAGTGAGGGATTGTACTGAGAGTTGGATAGCTATGAGAGCTAAAGCTGTGTGTAATCCTAAGATATTTCCACTTGTATGATAATACAGATAGCGGGGTTTTTAGCTGAGGATTTTCCCAGAGTATTCTTCTGTGTTTCATGTGTATTGATTCTTCTCCTTTGTTATATGTGTTCTGTTTGATCTTGCTCAAATCAATTAAGCTTCTGCAAGTTTGATTGTAGAAGTAGTAAGTATTTTGCTTTAGTATATTAGGTTATCAAGTTGATCTATAGTGAGAATTTCTACAATTTCCCGAGGCTACAGGGGCAAGGTAGAGGATATTGTATAATCCTACAATCTTTCAGAACTACATCCTTAACATGTTAGGAACTAGTCACAAGGATTTGCACAAGGACATGCAAATGCTTAAGATGGGGGGAGATGTTGGGCCATGGAATTGTTAACCTTTTTCATTCACTTCACTATTCCTTTTTCTCCCTTTCTGACCAACAAGACCACACTTTATCACTATAACAACACTTATTCACCTAAGTATGTCCTTTTCTATATGTTACTTTCTTAGTCTGATTCTATTTATAATTTGGCATAGGAACTACTATCTTAGATGATTTTTTTTATATAAAATTCATATAAGGGTTGTTTCAAGTTTAAGTGGTTTGTTGAAGTTGTTGTTACATGATTGCACTTTCAGTTTCCTTTATCAATCTAGTGAAAGATTCCGAGAAATGTTGTTGATACACGAACAATTTTCTTTGGGCATGTTGTCCTTCCTTAGTTAGTCACATTGACTCAATCTAGGAGTGCATCAATTCAAAGCCAATTCACCACCGAGAGATATTCATGGAGTATACAACTCACTTAGTTAAGATTTTCTACAAAGTTACTGTAATTGAAGGAAATTGTTACAACTTTACCCTTATCATGGAAATTATTGTATAAATGATCAAAATGTATTCTTATTTTAAGATCACATGAGAATATCGATTCTCATGATGATATTCCTGTTGTATTCAAAGATTATAAAGAAGAGATCTTTCTGCCCATGGGGGAAACGAAGGGAATTAAAGATATATGATTGGAAAGAAGGGGTTGTAAGAATTTATAGGGTAAGTTCCTTAGACAGAACACCAAAGGACACCGCTCACAAATAGATCACAGATCAATAAACCAATATTCTTGATGTGGTTAAAACCCTCAAAGAGGGAAATAGTCCACGGCCTGAGCCAATGCGGCCACTTCATGCAATTTATTAATAAAAGAATGAAAATTTACATAATCTTCTCTCATGAACGGCTACCCTACAAAGTACCCTCCATGTTCTTTAAATAGAGATCATGGACCAATCAGGTGTTAAGCCATGAATCAAGTGTCGGTAATACTAAGGAGAGAATGAACCGTCGGATTACTACATATCATGATCGTCGAATTGTAAGTTACAAAAGTACATAGTAAAGAAACACACTTTACCTAACTCTACACTAGACCAAGTTATACTTAACTAATTCTTATGTGTCGAAATATCCTAACATCCCCCCTTAAGAACAACTTGGGATAGGATTGAAGGGTGTACAAATATGACACAATAGGAGAAGTAAGGAGGCATTAGAGCCTATCCCCCCTTAGTGACAACTACCTGGACTCCAACCATAAATCAAAGTTTAGTAAACTTCGCCTCTGTGAGAGCCTTTGTAAAGATGTCTGCAACTTGAACATCTGTTGAACAATATTGCACTTCAAGAACATGGTCGTGAATGAGCTTTCTGATGAAGTGCATGTGCAGTTCAATGTGTTTGTTGTGCTGATGTTGGACTGGATATTTGCATAGTTGCATGGCACTTTGATTATCACACTAAAGTGTAGTCAGATGCTGCTGCTGAAAGCCAAACTTTGATAGGATCTGACAAAGCCGCAGGGCTTCCTTACTAGCTTCTACAGCACCACGCTACTCTGCTTCTGCTGAAGAAAGAGAAATGGAACTTTGTTTCTTGCAAGTCCATGTAATAGGTCTTGAACCAAGAGTGAACACATAACTTGCAGTAGACTTCCGATCTTCAGGGTCACTAGCCCAATCAGAATCAGTGAAACCAACTAATAGAGGAGACGCTTCTACATTGTAATTAATCCCAAACTGAACTGTACCTCGAACATAACAAAGTATTCTTTTAGCTGCTTTCCAATGACTTTCACGTGGGTTTTGCATAAATTGAGCAAAAAGGCCAACAACAAAGGAATAGTAAGGATGAGTATGGGTCAGATACAAAATTTTTCCTACAAGTTACGGTATAAGGTAGCATCAACTTCAGGGGAAGTACAAGTGACTGAAATTTTGGCTCCAGACTAAAAGGGAGAAGGGGCTAGCTTACAGACTCCCATGTGAAAATGGCGTAGAAGATCACATGCATACTTGGACTGGGAAAGGGAAATACCTTCCTTGGATTGTAATATTGTTCAACAGATGATCAAATTGCAGACATCTTTACAAAGGCTCTCACAGAGGCGAAGTTTACTAAACTTCAATTTATGGTTGGAGTTTAGGAAGTTGTCACTAATGGGGGATATGCTCTAATGCATCCTTCCTTCTCCTATTGTGTCATATTTGTACATCCTTAAATCTTATCCCAAGTTGTTCTTAAGGGGGGGTGTTAGGATATTATGACACATAGGAAATAGTTAAGTATAACTTGGTCTAGTGTAGAGTTAGGTAAAGTGTGTTTCTTTACTATGTACTTTTGTAACTTACAATCCGACGGTCACGATATGTAGTGATCCAATGGTTCATTCTGTCCTTGGTATTACTGACACTTGAAAGCACCAAAAATTGTAATCTTGACGTTTTATCAATGAAAATCTCAACCTCGTGGCATCATATCTTTCTCTGAGATGTTTGTGTGTTATTTAGTGCACCAACCCCCGTTGAGGAGGAACAACGCTCCTTCTTAGTAGGGATCACTGGATAAGTAGGGTGTAGTAATTATTTGTATTAATTCTTCTAAGTTATGTGATTATTGTTACTTTCAATTTCGTTTATGAGTTATTGATTGTGGAGAGCTTTTGAATGTTGTGACAACATAAGTTATGGATCTATCCCTCTTATTAGTGTAGCAATTATTTATTTACTTTATGTTACAGATTGGATTCCAATTTCTTTGAATGCGTGTGTTCAACATTGAATGAGAGATCATAGGGTTTGCAGGAGTGTTGTTTATGAATGAGAGTAGTTGTGTAATAGAGTGGTCTATTCTACAATGGTGTGACTCATTTCTTATTGTATTGAAGAGTGTAACAACTTCACTGTTTGTTGAGAGTCAGTTTGCAACAACTTTGGTTTGAGATTCATTATGTTAGTTACCATTACCCTTGCATAGACTTTGCATGATAGCCTTGTAAAAGTTAAGCCTACCCAAATTGATAATTAATGTGTAATATCCCCTTTTTAGAGATATCCCTCAAACACAAGCAAACTCCAACCAGAGATGGACTGGGAGGGCCTTTACCAGATATGTCACCTCTGAAAAGAGGACGAGACCTGGAGGCTACCTGGCCCTTTCCAGACTCTGTCTAAGAGTATAGGAGAAAAAACACAAAGAGATAAAAATAACAGTAGTGCAACATACGATAATGTATACATGGAATATAAGCAGATACTCAAGAAATGCAGAGAGAAATGCTAAGCCATTTTTTTAAACTGAGTAATGGACAGAGTACAAGAGGTGATCAGAAAGATAGAACCTCGACTTGCACAAGGCAAGTGAAGAAATACACTCAGAATGGTAAGGAAATGGCCTCTCTCTGAACTGCGTCCAAGCTGCCAGAGAACTATTGTGCTGCTGCTATTGCTAGAATCAAGTGAGGATTCGAGGCTATTCCCCTCCTCAGAAAATGCTAAAACTCTAGAATCATCCTTTGCTCAATAAACCCAGAAAAGCCCAGAAAGCTTTTCTAAAATAACTGACCCACAAAAATCACCCCCTTGAGGATCTACGCTATCCCTCAAGGCTCTACGCTACCACTGAAGAGAATCCTCCAAAACTCTGTCCGAGACTCTGCCAAAATCCTCCAATATGCAAGGGTTGATCCCTTGCTCAATCTCCAAGCTCAAATCCTCCACATAAAACCAATCCGGAGCTCTACCAAAAGAGACTGCGTCCTCCTCTCTCAAGACTGCGCGGTTATCAAAATGCTCAGCTCCTCCTCAACTCCAAAAATCAATCCTCCTGCAAAAAGACTGATGAAACTACCTTGCCCAAGCAGGTACTCGAAGTCCCCCGGGGCTAAGGGTGAGATCTCCGAACAGAGACACTCGAACCACTAAACAGTGCTGCAGACAGGCTAAACAGCCAGCGTGCTCTAAGTCGAAGTGACTAGCTCAAATGCAACATAATCGAATGCCAAAATGAGGAGGCTCCTCTCTCCTTTATAGTGTTGGCCTCTCTCAAAACCCTAAGGCCCACTCCTCCAACGTAGCCTCTCTCTTGCCACGTGCTCCTCTCCATCTGCGCAGTCCCTCCAAGTGTCTACGTGGGCCCCTTTCTCTACGTGGTCCTTTGGCCCCCCTTGGCTCCCCTTTTAAGTTACAACGTTGTGCTACTATGGAGTGACTTTATTCAAAAAGTGAGTTATGTCCCTCCTTTCCTCGCCTTTTTATTTATAAATAATAATAGAAGGCAAAATTGAGCAAAATCGAATATTCCAATTAGCCATGGCTAATTAGGAATATTACAGTTTCCCCTGGCAAAATGTTGCTTGTCCTTAAGCAACTGAAGTGATGGATGCTGCAAAATTTCCTCACTCTCACAAGTGGCATCCTCATCCGGTAAATTCTTCCACCTCACCAAGAATTCCCAGACCGTCCTGCTCTGCAACTACCTCTCCCTGGTATCAATAATAGCCTCTAGCTGCAGCACCAAATGCCCCTCATCATCCGTGGGTGGTAGCTCAACTGTCACTGTCACCTGCTGCCCCAATGCCTTCTTCAGGCATGATACATGAAAAATGTTATGAATCTTGCTGCCTTGAGGCAACTCCAACTCATACGCAACCTGTCCAATTCTGTGTATCACCCTGTATGGCCCATAAAAGCAAGGCTTGAGCTTCTCAATGCCCTTTTGCTTCAGTGACAACTGTCAGTATAGCTGTAATCGTAGGTAGACCAAGTCCCCTACCTCAAATTATATCTCCACCTGACCCCTATCAGCATACAGCTTCTGCTAGTTCTGCGTTGTAGCCATATAATCCTTGAGAGCTCGGAGAATATCCTGATTCTCTTGGATCCAAATCTTGGCTCTCGGAGCCTTGCTAGCACCAAACATCACGTCAGCAAAAGATAAAGGATGATATCCATACAAAGCATAGAATGGTGACATACCAATGAACATGTGATGTGTAGTGTTGTAGCAGTACTCCCCCAGATGCAGCCACTTCAGCCATGCTCGCTGTTGCCCACTGACATAGTTACGCAAGTAGCCCTCTAGCCACTTGTTGATTATCTCTGTCTGCCCGTCCGTCTGTGGGTGATAACTGGTACTCGGTGTCAACTCCGTCCCCACCAATCGGAAAAGCTCCTGCCAAAACCCGCCCATGAAACAGTTGTCCCTGTCATTGGTGATGATCTTAGGAAGACCATGTAGCCTGAAGACCTCTCTGAAGAACAGCTCGGCCATCTGCGCTGCTGTGTAGTGTGCGGATATGGCGAAAAAATGTGCGTACTTTGTCAGTCGATCAACGATGACAAAGATACAATCCTTGCCCTGTACCATGGGCAACCCTGTGATGAATTCCATCGAAATACACTTCCATTTCCCCTCCGGAATGGGAAGAGGCTGCAATAATCCTGCGGGATGGCTCATCTCCCCTTATTCCTCTGGCAAATATCGCACTCCCGGACATGCTGGAGTATGTCCTCCTTGAGGCCCTACCATTAGAACCTCTCTCTAATGGCCCTGTAGGTTTTGGTAAACCCCTGGTGGCCAGCCAATGGTGAATCATGTGATGCCTGGAGTATCTTCTTCTTGAGCTAAGATTCCTCAGTCAAGAAGATCCGGTCCCTGTAGTAGATGATCTCATCGACCACCCTGTACCTGTCATCCGCCACCTGCCCATCTAGAACCTCACATGCAAATCTGTCCTTGGAGTACTCTACTAAGAGTCGAGCCCTCCAGTCTGTGTCCAAGCTCATAAGAGACAACGTGGCTGGTCTACGTGAAAGGGCATCTGCTACTACGTTGTTCTTACCCTTGACATACTCAATGTCAAAGTCATACGCGTGGATCTTACTGATCCACTTCTGCTGCCTCTCTTGTCGCTGTTTCTGCTCCAAAAAGAACTTGAGGCTGTTGTGATCAGTCCTCACCCTGAACCTCTTACCCACTAAATACTGCAAGAACTTGGCCAATGCATGCATAATGGCCAGCATTTCCTTGTCGTATATAGAATACAACCTCTCGTGCGGAAGGAGCTTCCGACTCTCAAAGGCTATAAGGTGACCTCCCTGCATCAACACTGCGCCGATCCCCTCTCTCGACGCATCACACTCCAAAACAAATGGCTGCGAAAAATCCGGCAATGTAAGCATTGGGCAGCTGCTCATAACCTCCTTGAGCCTGTCAAAGGCTCGCTACGCTGTATCCGACCAACTGAATGCCCCCTTCCTCGTCAGATCTGTCAGGGGTGCAGCAAGCTATGAGAAACTTTTGACGAACTTCCGGTAGTAAGTACAAATGCCAATGAATCCCTGAAGTTCTGTCACGTTTCTCAGCTCCGGCCAATATTTGATGGCCCTGATCTTCTCCTCGTGGACTTTCACTCCGTCCACCCTTATGATGTGTCCCAAGTACAACATCTCCGTCAACCCAAACTCACACTTGGAGAGCTTGGCATAGAACTGCTTCTCCTCCAAGATGCGCAACACTGTCTCAATGTGCTGGAGATGCTCTTCCCAAGTCCTGTTGTAAATGAGGATATCATCAAAGAACACCAACACAAACTTCCTTAAGTCATTGCGGAAGATGTGATTCATGCAGGACTGGAATGTAGCTGGGGCATTGGTTAGCTCGAAGGGCATCACCAAAAACTCAAAGTGCCCATAGTGACACCTGAAGGCGGTCTTAGGAATGTCTTGCTCCCTCACGCGAATCTGATGGTACCCGTATCTCAAATCAATCTTTGAGAAGAACCGTGCTCCTCTCAACTCATCCATCAACTCATCGATCCTGGGTATGGGGTACCTGTTCTTCAGCGTCTTCTTGTTCAGGGCCCTGTAGTCAATGCACATCCTCAATGTGCCGTCCTTCTTCTTCACCAACACCAAGGAAGAAGCAAAAGGACTTGTGCTCGGTCGAATGTGCCCAAGAGCCAGCAACTCCTGAATGGCTCGCTCAATCTCATCCCGATAGGCCTTGGGATGCCTATAGGGGGTAGTAATCACTACCTGTATGCCCTGCTCAAGCTCAATGGTGTGCTCAAACCCCCAGTCCGGCGGCTGTCCCGGCGGAATCTCCCCAAACACTGTGGCATACTGGTCAAGGATGGACTGTATCTCTGGATGCACCGTCTGCCCTGTAGTCCCTGCCTCTCATGCACGCAGCTCCACTACCCACTCTACGTATCCCTTCCAGAAGACTGCCTCCATCCGATGAGCCGAAAAGTCTGAGGCGGATATGTGTGTTGTCCCCGTATCTTCTCATGCCTCCCTGTCTTCTCATCATCCCACTCCATCTCTAGGGCCTTCCATGTTGTGACCTTCCTTAGAGTGATAAGCCACTGAACACCCAGTACCATGTTGGTGTCCGGAATATTGACCATGAAAAAGTGGTCAGTCAGTGTGTAGGTGCCCATCATCACTGATAACTCTGGGACATAACGAGCACACACCATGGTCTGATCTCCTGGGACCAAAACTGAAAATCCATTGAAGCTCTCTGTTTGTATACCTCTCTGCTCAACCATCTGTGCATTGATGAAGTTGTGAGTTGCCCCACTGTCAACCAAAACTGATACTCACTAGCCACGTACTGTCCCCTGTACGCACAACGTCAAATACTTGGGAACTCCTCGCAATGCTGCAAGGGACCCTCCGGTAGGTGCAAAAGCTGCACCACCTACTGGTGGTGGTGGAGGTGGCAAGGGATCTTGTGCGACATGACTATCTCCTGCCTCCACATCATCCCCTTCATCCTCTTCCCCGCTGCTCTCGGAGAAGACCTCAATAAAATGTGCTTTGCCAACAGCACATTTGTGTCCTGGTGCCCACGGCTCCTGACAGGTAAAGCACAACTGCTTCTTCTTCAGCTCCCTCCTGGCATCGTCATCAATCTGTGCTCGTCCTGGATTGCCCTTTGGAGTTGGAATCCTCACATCTTTCCCCGTAGGCTGGAAAGCCTATCTCTGGGGGTAAGGTGTCCGGGTCTTGGGTAAGGCATCCTGTAAGTCCCGGGTCCTACTAATAGCATCCTGGAGTGTGGCTGGTCTAATGGATCTGACTAGACCCCAAAGTGGCTCTACTAACCCCTCAATAAACATGTAGATCCTCCGTGCCGCGGATAGATCTGGCACCATCACTGAAACCCTCAAGAAGTCTGCAATGTAGGTCTCTGAGCTCCCAGTCTGTTTGAGCCTCGTCAACTCAACAAAGTGCTATTCCGGATCCCTCTGGTCAAACCTCTCCATCAATCTCCTGGTGAACTCAGCATATGTCGTCATGGTGGAATGTCCGAGTGTAACCATCCCATGGAACCACCAATCCTGGGCCTCACCATCCAAATGTAATATTGCCACCTTGATGGCCTCTGTCTCCGACATCTGGTTAAGTTGGAAATAGATGTCCAGCTTCTCCACCCAAGACTTTGCCGAACTGTTTAATGAACCATCAAAAATAGGCAAGTGGAATCTACTAGCTGTGCAGTGGGTGTCTCTATCATGATAATGCCGGTATCCTCTGTGATGGTTGCGGGGTCTACTATCCCGCTGGAGCTGAACAAAGTCTTTGAATGAGAGAGCATCCCTGAACTCCTGCCCATAGGCCTGGTACTCTGCAAAATAATCACCCATACGACCGAGCTCTGCCTCTTGCTAGGCTCCGGCCCCTGTGTCTGCTCCTAGGAAAGTGGGCATGGTAGAGCGTGTAGGGGCATGTGAGGCCATTTGCTGAGTAGTATCACACTGAGTGGCACCCTGCTTTGGGAAATGGTGGGATGTACCCGATCCCTCACCAACCTGGAAAACCAGTGGGTTCTCACGCTATCTAGTCTCCATTGCCGTGAATCTTTGCCCCATCACCTCGATCTGCCTCGACAGATTCTGCACTAATTTGAGGAGCATGTCCGCAAATCCCTTCCCGTCCTCATCTGTCATCGAATCCTCCTGCTCTGCATCCACCACAGGCTTCTGCTGTTCTGCGTTCACCACAGGCTCCTTCTGTTCTGTGTCCACCACCCGAACACAGTCTCCCTCTCCATAGGTGTTCTCCAACCTACGCTCAATATCTCTGTATTTCCTACCTCTGTAATAGATGTAGGGCTTCTCCCTCGGTGTCATAGACTGCTAGCTCCACAAGCTGACCCAAATCTATGCTCTGATACCACTGTAATATCCCTTTTCAGGGATATCCCTCAAACACAAGCAAACTCCAACCAGAAATGGATTGGGAGGGCGTTTACCAGATATGTCGCCTCTGGAGAGAGGACGAGATCTGGAGGCTACTTGGCCCTTTCCAGACTCTGTCTAAGAGTATAGGAGTAAAACACACAAGTGGTATAGTAGCCGGGAAGCTCAAAGAGATAAAAATAACAGTAGTGCAACATACAATAATGTATACATGAAATATAAGCAGATACTTAAGAAATGCAGAGAGAAATGCTAAGCCATTTTATTATTCTGAGTAATGGACAAAGTACAAGAGGTGATCAGAAAGATGGCACCTCGACTTGCACAAGGCAAGTGAAGAAATACACCCAGAATGGTAAGGAAATGGCCTCTCTCTGAACTACGTCTAAGCTGCTGGAGAACTGCTGCGTTGCTGCTACTGCTAGAATCAAGTGAGGATTTGGGGTTGTTCCGCTCCTCGGAAAATGCTGAAACTCTAGAATCAGCCTCTAATCAATAAACTTAGAAAAGCCCAGAAAGCTTTTCTAAAATAGCTGACCCCCGGAACTCACCCCCTTGGGGATCTACGCTATCCCTCAAGGCTCTGCGCTGCTACTGAAGAGAATCCTCAAAAACTTTGCCCGGGACTCTGCCAAAATCCTCCAATATGCAAGGGCTGATCCCTTGGTGAATCTCCCAGCTCAAATCCTCCACATAAACCCAATCCGGAGCTCCTACCAAAAGAGACTGCATCCTCCTCTTTCAAGACTGCGCAGTCATCAAAATGCTCAGTTCCTCCTCAACTCCAAAGATCGATCCACCTGCAAAAGACTATTGAAACTACCTTGCTCGAGTAGGCACTCGAAGTCCCCCGGGGCTAAGGATGAGATCTCCGAATGGAGACATTTGATGCACTAAACAATGCTGCAGACAGGCTAAACAACCAGCGTGCTCTAAGTCGAAATGACTAGCTCAAATGCAACATAATCGAATGCCAAAATGAGGAGGCTCCCCTCTCCTTTATAGTGTTGGCCTCTCTCAAAACCCTAAGGCCCACCTCCTCCAACATAGCCTCTCTCTTGCCACGTGCTCCTCTCCATTTGCGCAATCCCTCCAAGTGTCTACGTGGGTCCCTTCTCTACGTGGTCCTTTGGCCCCCTTGGCTCCCCTTTAAGGTACAACGTTGTGCTACTAGGGAGTGACTTTATTCCAAAAAGTGAGTTATGTCCCCCTTTCCTCACCTTTTTATTTATAAATAACTATAGAAGGCAAAATTGAGCAAAATCGAATATTCCAATTAGCCATGGCTAATTAGGAATATTACATGCCTATGGGCCTACATTAGCACCTAATGATAAAATAATGTGCGAATAAAACCCCTATTGGTGACAAGCCCACCAAACTAGCTCACAAGTGTAAAAATAAGCCTTACAAGGGGCCAAATAATAATATGTACATGTCGTGGGGTCCTCCAAAGGCCTAATAATGTCCTGAAGTGCCATACTAAGGAATAAATTCCTCGGAATATGATGGACAAGGGGGTGGCCCCTTGTTCTCCAAGTAGTAGACCTGTGGTGCTCCCATTGGGTCTGAGGGCACATAAATGACCCCATAGGTCTCCATATGAATCAGAGATGTTTGTAGATCCTTTGCAAGGGTCCAAGTGGTGGAATGAATGTTTCCATGACATCGTACAAGTCTTGGGACACCGCCAAGAGTGTGGGGGCCTGTTGGGCATAATGTACCAAGCATATCACCATCATCCCAAAAGTGGATCGCTAGTAGTCTTTGAGCATCGATGAAGATTTGTGGAGTGTTTTCTACTGTTGTGAAGGCCAATGGCTCTCATGTGCCAATGTAGAGCTCTAGGGGATAGGATCCAATATAGGGAGACCAAACCCAAATAGAAACCACCTGTAATCGTGCATAAGATCCAATGTGTCCCCTCGGCTTGCAGCACAACTAGTCATTAAAATAATCATGTAAACTAATTTACAAATCATGGATAACAAAGTGGGCACTTCATAATGGCATGCCCTTCTGTAGTGGGCTTTGGCATGTGCTAGTGTCTCCAAGCTCCAAAGGGGGTTAACCAAGTACGTTATTAGGTGGTTTCATCCCTTAAAGGTGATAGTATGTCCAAGGTACATTCCTCTAATGGGGGTGGCAAGTGATAAATAAGTGGAATGGAATAAGGAATGAGAGGGGCAACCCTAGGCCCCATATTGGGGCATAGGGGTAGCTGGAGAAGGGGAAGCCCACACTTGGGTATGTAATGTGTAGGAGGGAGCAATCATGGTACACGAGCTACCCCGACCTTGATTTTTCCACCCTTCTTTATATGCCTTTTTCCTTTTATGAATTTTCTATCATTAACTGCTCAGGGCTCAAAAGAGAGCATGCTATGTAAGATATAGCAGTGGTTACCCCCTTCTATGTAGGGCGACTGATTGCCCTCTAGGGGTTGGGACAATCATGGGTTCCTGAATGATAAAGGAGGCTCATCTAGGGCCTATGGAACCAGGGTGATGACCATGGATTGGGGTAGAGCTCATGTATTGGCTTTTGCCCACGTGCTAATTATTTTTGTCCCGACCATCTTTTGCATTTTGTAAATTTTGTGTTAAATGTGGCCAATTATGATTTTTTCTTTTTCTTTTCGCTGCTTCAGCCTCTGGGGCATCATTCCGTGCCTGACCCAAGGTGGGGGCAAGGGAATAGGGAGGTTGACCCTATGTGGACCCAGGTGGGAGAAATGATGAATGGGGTATAATGAGTGGAAAGGGAGTAATATATGCAGATAAAGGAGCAAGACCACACACCTAATGTCATGGTTTTCCAAGTAGTACCACCCTAGAACAGAATGGTCAATGAAGGAGATCCCACGAGATTAAGATCCAAGGGTGACATCCAAAAGAGATCAAGGGGACAAGAGCACAAATTAAGCCTATGCTTTCTGCCAAATCCCCCCATCAATCCATACTCATAAGTATCCATGATAAGTAAACCCAATAGTCAATTACCAAATGACAAGACATACCTTTAGATTCGGGAGGCCCACCTTCAAACATATGATCAATACAGGTGGGTGAGGGACCACATGGCTGGTTCGGGTGGCAGAGAAATGGCACAACGAGCTAGTAGGAGGCTGCAAGGGGCTGCTGGCTGAAGTTAATCATGGAGAAAAATTTCTCCTAGGGATATCACCCACGAAGTGGTGGGTAATAGGCACTAATGGGCCCTAGGAACCAGGGTGATCGCTATAATGATGAGGGGTAGAGCTCATGTTTGGATTTTGCCCACGTGCTATATTAAATGTCCTGGCCATCTTTTGCATTTTTTAATTTTCTTTTGTTTCTTGCTTGTGGCCATAATATGATTTTAACTTTCTTTTAGCTGCATCAACCTCCAGGGCAACATTTTCAGGCCCAACCCAGATATGTGGACAAAGGAGGGGGTGTGCCAACACCTTGTGGACCTAGAGAAGGAAAATGATGAAATAGAGCTTGTAATGTGTAGAGGGGACTGAAAAATGTGGAATGGGAAAATGGGTCCACACTACCAAAATCAAAGTTTTCCAAGTAGTTCCCTTCCTAAATCCACAGGCCAATAGGGGAGATCCCATGGTACTAGGATTGAAGATTAACCCTCTATTTAAGGTGAGGGGATAAAACCATGGTCAAAGCCCTTACTTCTTCGGACTTCCAAGTCAGCCAATAGCCCAAAATGCCCAAGTGAAAAAAAGCATAAGAACCTGATTACACAATGAAAAACATAACTTTTGGGTCGGATTTCCCACCTTCTAACATAAGCTCTTGAAAAATGAGCAAGGGAACACACCACTGATGCAGGGAGCGAAGAAAAAGTGGCACATCGGATTGGCCGGTGGAGCTTAAGGCATTCCATCCATCCATAGGGGAAAGTAGGTACAGCTCAATAGGGCTTTCACTCTCGCCGAGATTCGCACAAATCAAAAGGATGGTTTCACTCAAATCAAAGTGCATGGACTAAGAAGAGACTCTCTTAAAGCTACTTGTTTCTAATGGACCAAGCAAGGCAAGACAAGGTGGCTATAAGGGGCTAATGGCTGTCGGCTGGAAGAAGATGAATAGGAGAAAAGCTCTCCTTGGGGTACCCACTTTTGGTGGGCAACATTGAAACAAACATTATGTATTGGTGGGTAGAGTATTCACCATGAAAACACACCGGGGGGCAAACTCATGCAAATCAACATATTAGACATATTAGACATATAAGACCAATCAACCCAATCATATGCTTTGTCAAAATCAATTTTCAAGATCAAAGACTATTGACCAATCTCCTTTGTCCACTGCATAGCCTCTTATGCAAAAACCATAATGTCAAAAATGAATGCCCCTAAAACAAATTCTTTCTACTCCTAAAGAACCACATACTTTTCCATTGAGTGGATTCACAATGCCAAAGCCTTGACCATAATTTTATAAGAAGTTGTGAGTTAAGTGATAGGCTAAAAGCCACCAATGGAATCCCCCGTTGCATTCCTAAGTTGAGGGTTTTACTTGGAAAATCCCTTGAATGTTGATGAGGGAAATTTTTTAAGGTTAACAAGGACCAACCACAATAACAAAAGAAGTTTCAGGGGAAAATGATGCACAATATGATGACCATGTTTTGACACTTTTTTCTTCACCAACAATAGTTTTACAATGAAGAGGGTCTAACTTGGCCAGCTTGTTAGACCTTTTCCATGTTTCCATAAGCAATAATGTTTACTAGTTCAATAAATATCATGTTGGAAACTATGCCCATAAATACTATACCTTTTGCAATTTTCCATGTACAACACCTAGCACCAACATCTTCTACTCAAATTAACTTTACTCCTTAAGGGAAAATAACAAGCATAGTGAATCTCGTGTGTGCACATAACCACCAACTCATTCTTGAAGCTTGTGTTTGTAGTGCCCTAAGAATCTACTTTGTTGGCAATTACACAATTGCCTAGGGAAAGATTTTCTATTGTATTCCAGCTCTATTGCATGATCAAGATGTGAAGAATCGATTACTCGATTCCTACTGCGGCACACTGATAATATTTCACCTACTTGTTAAATTACTTGAACAAGTTACTTGCAATTTTCTATGGAAAATACTGAAATACATACACTACATCCTACACAAAATAAAATACTGTGGAAACTAAACACTGCACTGGAGAGAAATAAACACACACATATACATTGTTGTTTTTGGACAAATGTCCCTGGAAAAACACAACTTGGGAAAACCGGTGCAGCAGCTGAGGGTTTTAATTATTATGCAGTAGTAAATCTGAGCACAAATCGTTGGATGCCCAAACTGGCTATCTGAAATACTAGCAGAAAATTAGTGAGAAAATCTCATACTGATTCGGGAGATCCGACTCTGATCAGGGGCTTGCTGGCTGGCCCCATGCTGCTTGTGCGCAGCTTTTGCGCAACCCTATGCAAATTTGCGTCACACTGGGCTCTGCGTTAATCCCTCCACTGACCTCCCGTTGTATGGAAATTCGACCTCCTAGCTCTCCAGTCTCAGACTCCGGCTTCTGGCATTGAATCTTGTCTCTCCTAGCTGGAATTTGAACTCCCTTTGAAGCTTTGCACTGACTCACTGAACTGCTCTCTACCTTCTCTGCCTTGCACTCCCCGGATCTGGAAAACTTCCTCTGGTCTACTATCCATGCCCATCTCTCACTGCTTCAACTTTATTGAATCACTTCCGTCAACTTAGAGCTGCTACTCAAAAAATCGATTCTCTAGCAAAATCGAACTGCTCAAGTGTTTTTCTCCAACCACATCGAACTCCTTATAATCTCTCGTTGGAGCTCCAACAGCGAGGATTAAAACATCATCGATGGCTAAGATTAACTTGGAGTTGATTCTCTTCTTCTAGAAGATTCACACCTGATTTAATTAATATCCTTTAATTAACTAGATTTCCTAAGTTTAGACTTAGGGAGCCATTTAAAAAAGTTAATTATTTTAATTAAATCATCTCTAGGTGGAATTTCCATAAATGATTTATGGGTTTTGGAGAATGCATTGTCTTAGCTTCTCTACAAAGTTTCAAGGCTAGAGCACATCCGATGCTACAAAAATCAGCACTCCCTCTTAGCGAGGGTGATCTAGTGCTGTAACCCACTAGAGCATCACTCTAACTCTGCAACACCTCCTGCTTCGTTGCTGATGTCTGGCTCTATGGCCCACCGACTACTGCGCAACTATTATATGAATTGCATCTGTGCTGCTGCTGACCCTGCTGAACTGCTGTCAACTACTGCATCTACACTGCAACCCTCTCTCCATCTGCTATTGCTGCAACTGCAACATCTGCAATGGAAAAACATCCAAAATACTAAACTAACTGTGTTTAATATGATGCATCTGTCGTTCAAGTTCTCACTGCTACTAGATTCTGCACTATGATTGAAGCCTCTGTGTTGCTGCTGACTCTGGTCTGTGCCAACTGCACTGCTGTCAACTCTGCTCTGTGCTTGTTAGTATTTGACTGCTACTATCCATTGCATCTGTCACTCTGGCCCCTGACTGCACCACCTGACATTGGTCCATCCTGCTACTGCTGACTTTGGGCTCCCGTAGCAAGGTCTTTATCCAAGAGGTGGACTCCTCAAGGATCCTGCCCATCCTGTAGCACTCCGAGGCTACAACTCTAGATCACCCCACCTCACCCCTAGAGGCATCTTGGTAATCATGGAAAACTCTTCCTGCAACCTAGAGGAAAGCCTGTCAATATTAGTTGATGCAGCTTGTTGATCCTGCTTCTCCTCCTTGTCCCTCTTTCTGAGAGGACACTGAGTGCCGTAGTGGCCCATCTCACCACACCTTAAGCACTTGATCTTTGAAACGTCCTTCTTCCTCATGCGCTGCTCCTGCTGCCCCTTTCATGAAAGGGCCAAGTCGTTCTCTTCTTTCATGGATTTCGTCCCACTGCTGCTACTTTGTGGCCTTCAGCAGATCACGCCTCATCTCGTCTTGTTGCAGATCAAACCATACATGTTCCCAATCTAGTAGGTGTTCTCTTCCTAGGATGCTTTGGACAAACACTTGCCAATCTTCATAAACGCTATTAAGCACTAATCGCACAAAATCTGTAGGTTGGGGCCCTAACCCTACTGAAGCCAACTGATCCTGGACTTCTTGAAGCTTCTTAAGGAAGGGGTCTATCCACTCCCCTTTCTGCATCCTCGTGCATCTCAACTTCTCTTCTAAGTACATCTTCCACTGCTCTGAAGATCCTTTGCATAGCATGGCTAAGGCTTCCCACATCTTCCGGGCAGTGTCCTTGCCGGCTATATAGGGTACTACATGATCTCGAACTCCGTCGAGAATGATCCTCTTAGTCTTCACCATATTAGTCTTGCACTTCTGGAGTGGAACTGCATCGGCGGACACAACTACCACACTATTGACACTATCATGTTCATCTAGAAGGCAGGAGATCGTAGCCTTCCAGATCTAATAGTTGGAGGCTTCGTCCAGCTGATCTTGATATCTCAATCCTACTGCTACCATCTCCGCTGAACAAAGTCGAATTGCTTCCTCTTCTCCTCTACACAGCTATTGCCCAGCTATTCGCACTCACTTCTGGAGTGATAAATCTCCCACACAACTACTGCTGCTCTACTAGAAAATTCAGACTTCTTGGCTGGAAATCCTCTAAAGAAAAAATTCCCTCAGTATGTGTTGTTCTCTCCCTCTGACGCTATTCTGCCAGCAATTGCTGCAAAATATGTGTCCTAGCTAAAGATTTGCTCTGCAAGGAAACTTCACTGCTCCCTTTTGCCTCTGGAAAGCTTTGATATGGAGAATCAAATTTCTCTGTCGACTCACTTAGATGAATCGATCTCACTCAAAAATTCGACCTCTTTAGCCCAAGGATTGCGCTGCCTTCTGGGGTTTCGAATTGTTGCCTCTGCAGGAATTTCAAACTCCCTCTTCCTTTCAGCTCTGAGCTCTCATGTTCACAATCTGTACTCTGATACCATGTGAAGAATCGGTTACCTGATTCCTACTGCAGCAAACTGATAATATTTCACCTACTTGTTAAATTACTTGAACAAGTTACTTGTGGTTTTCTACGGCAAATACTGAAATACATACACTGCAGCGTACACAAAATAAAATACTGCAGAAACTAAATACTGCACTGGAGAGAAATGAACACACACATACACACTGTTGTTTTTGGATAAATGTCCCTGGAAAAACCCAACTTGGGAAAATTGGTGCAACAACTGAGGGTTTTAATTATTATGCAGTAGTAAATCTGAGTACAAATAGTTGGATGCCCAAACTAGTTATCCGATACAGAGAAATACTGGAAGAAAGTTAGTGAGAAAATCTCACATTGATTCGGGAGATCCAACTCTGATCAGGGGCTTGCTGATTGGCCCCACACTGCCTCTGCACAACTTCTGTGTCAAGCCTACGTAGATCTAACTCACACTGGCTGGGCTCTGCGTCAATCCCTCTGCTGACTTCCTGCTGTCTGGAAATTCGACCTCCTGGCCCTCCGCTCTCGCACCTCGGCTTCTGGCACTGAATCTTGTCTCTCCCAGCTGGAATTCAAACTCCCTCTGACGCTTTGCGCTGCCTCACTGAACTGCTATTTGCCTTCTCTGCCTTGCACTCCCCGGATTTGGAAAACTTCCTCTAGTCTACTATCCCTGCCCCTCTCTCACTGCTTCGACTTTACTGAATCACTTCCAGCAACTTACAGTTGCTACTTAGGAAATCAATTCTCTAGCAAAATTGATTTGCTCAAGTGTTTTTCTAAATTCCTTATAATCTCTCATTGGAGCTCCAACGGCCAGGATTAAAACATGATCGATGGCTAAGATTAACTTGGAGTTGATCCTCGTCTTCTAGAAGATTCACACCTGATTTAATTAATACCCTTTAATTAACTAGATTTCCTAAGTTTAGACTTAGGGAACCATTTAAAAAAGTTATTTATTTTAATTAAATCATCTCTAGGTGGGATTTCTAGAAACTATTTATGGGTTTTGGAGAATGCATGTATCTTAGCCTCTCTGCAAAGTTTCAAGGCTAGAGCACATTCAATACTACAAAAATCAACACTCCCTCTTAGCGAGGAATGTGCTCTAGTGCTGCAACCGACTGGAGCATCACTTTGACTCTGCAACACCTCTTGCTGCGCTGCTGGTGTTTGGCTCTACTACCCACCAACTACAGTGAAACTATGATATGAGTTGCATCTGTGTTGCTGCTGAACTATTGTCAACTACTGCATCTGCACTGTAACCCTCTCTCCATCTGCTGTTGCTGCAACTGCAACATCTGCAACAGAAAAACATCCAAAATACTGAACTAACTGTGTTCAGTATGATGCATCTATCATCCGAGTTCTCATTGCTGCTAGACAATGCGCTGTCACTGAAGTATTTGCACTTCTGCTGACTCTACTTTATGCCAACTGCACTGTTGTCAACTTTGCTTTGCGCTGCTCAGTATTTGACTGCTACTAGCCACTGCATCTGTCACTCTGGCACTTGACTACACCACCTGACACTGGTCCATCTTGCTACTGTTGACTATGGGCTCCCGTAGGATGGTCTTTATCCAAGAGGTGGACTCTTCAAGGATCCCGCCCATCCTGTAGCTCTCTGAGGCTACAAATCTAGATCACCCCACCTCACCCCTGGAAGCATCTTTGAAATCATGGGAAAATCTTCTTGCAACCTAGAGGAAAGCCTGTCAATATCAGCGGATGCAGCTTGCTAATCCTGGTTCTCCTCCTTGTCCCTCTTTTTGAGAGGACACTGAGTGTCGTAGTGGCCCATCTCACCACACCTTAAGCACTTGATCTTTGAAACTTCCTTCTTCCTCCTGCGCTACTCCTGCTGCCCCTTTGATGCAAGGGCCATGTCCTCCTCTTCTTTCACGACTTTCATCCCATTGCTGCCACTGCCATTGATTGTGGTCTTCACCAGATCACGCCTCATCTCCTCTTGCTGCAGATCATCCCATACACGTTCCCAATCTAGCAGGTGTTCTCTGCCCAAGATGCTTTGGACGAACACTTGCCAATCTTCAAAAACAACGTTCAGCGCTAATCGTACAAACTCTATAGGTTGGGGCCCTGATCCTACTGAAGCCAGTTGATCCTAGACTTCCTGAAGCCTCTTAAGGAAGGGATCTATCCGCTCCCATTTCTTCATTCTCGTGTATCTCAAATTCTCTTCTAAGTACATCTTCCGCTGCTTGGAAGATGCTTTGTATAGCATGGCTAAGGCTTCCCACATCTGCCAGGCATTGTCCTTGTCGGCTATATGGGATACTACATGATCTCGAAATTTGTCGAGAATGATCCTCTTAGTCTTCACCATCTCAGCCTTGTACTTCTTGAGTGGAATTGCATCGGCGGGCACAACTACAACACTATTGACATACATCTTGAGATCATGCTCATTTTGAAGGGAGGAGATCCTAGCCTTCTAGATCGCATAGTTGGAGGCTCCATCCAACCGATCTTGTTCTCTCAATCCTGCTATTGCCATCTCTCCTAAAAAAAGTCGAATTGCTTCCTCTTCTCCTCTGCGCAACTACTGCCCAGCTATTCCCACTTCCTTCTGTAGTGAGAAATCTCGCACACAGCTACTGTTGCTCTACTAGAAAAATTCAGACTTCTTGGCTGGAAGTCCTCTGAGGAAGAAATTCCCTCATTATGTGTTATTCTCTCCTTCTGACGCTATTCTTCCAGCGACTGCTGCAAAATATCTGTGTCCCAACTGAAGTTCTTCTCTGCAAGGTAACTACGTTGCTCCCTTCTGCCTCGGAAAGCTTCGATTTGGAGAATCGGATTTCTCTGTCGACTCACTTAGAGAAATTGATCTCACTCAAAATTCGACCTCTTTGGCCAAAGGATTGCACTGCCTTCTGAGGTTTCGAATTGTTGCCTCTGCAAGAATTTCAAACTCCCTCTTCCTTTCTGCTCTGAGCTCTCCTGCTCACGATTTGTGCTCTGATACCATGTGAAGAATCGGTTACCCGATTCCTACTACATCACACTAATAATATTTCACCTACTTGTTAAATTACTTGAACAAGTTACTTGCAGTTTTCTATGGAAAATACTGAAATACATACACTGCAGCCTACACAAAATAAAATACTACAGAAACTAAATATTGCATTGGAGAGAAATAAACACACACATATACACTATTGTTTTTGGACAAATGTCCCTGGAAAAACCCAACTTGGGAAAACTGGCGTAGCAGCTGAGGGTTTTAATTATTATGCAGTAGTAAATTTAAGTATAAATTGTTGAATGCCCAAATTGGCTATCCGAGAGAGAAATACTGGCAGAAAATTAGTGAGAAAATCTCACGCTGATCCAGGAGATCCGACTCTGATCAGGGGCTTGCTCACAGGGCCCACGCTGCCTCTGCGCATCTTTTGCTTCAACCCTATGCAAATCTGCATCACACTGACTGGGCTCTACGTCAATCCCTCTGCTGACCTCCTGCTGTCTAGAAATTCGACCTCCTAGCCCTCCGGTCTCACATCGTGACTTCTAGCACTGAATCTCGTCTCTCCCAACTAGAATTCAAACTCCCTTTGAAGCTTTGCGCTGCCTCATTGAATTGCTCTCTGCCTTCTTTGCCTTACACTCCTTGGATCTAGAAAACTTCCTTCAGTCTACTATCCTTGCCCCTCTCACTGCTTCGACTTTACTGAATCACTTCCAGCAACTTATAGATGCTACTCAGGAAATCGATTCTCTAGCAAAATCGAATTGCTCAAGTGTTTTTCTCCAACCACATCGAACTCCTTCTTATAATCTCTCGTTGGAGCTCCAATGATCAGGATTAAAACATAATCGATGGCTAGGAATAACTTGGAGTTGATCCTCGTCTTCTTCTAGAAGATTCACACTTTAATTTAATTAATACCCTCTAATTAACCAGATTTCCTAACTTTAGAGTTAGGGAACCATTTAAAAAATTTGAATTATTTTAATTAAATCATCTCTAGGTGGAATTTCCATAAACGATTTCGGGGTTTTGGAGAATGCATGTGTCTTAGTCTCTCTGCAATGTTTCAAGGCTAGAGCACATCCGATGCTACAAAAATCAACACAAGATTTAGTTTTAGTCATTGATTCAAAAGTTGACTCTTCTCAAGGATTTTCGCCTTCAATGGACATGATTCTAAACTCAAATACCAATTTACAATAGCACATGATCAAAAGAAAACAAGAGTTTTGACACTTTTCCTTCACCAACAAAAGTTTTACCATGAAGATGGTCTAACTTAGCCAACTTGTTAGACATTTTCCATGTTTCCATAAGCAATAATGTTTATTGGTTCAATGGATATCATGTTGGCAACTATGCCCATAAATACTACACCTTTTGCACTTGTCCATGTACAACACGTAGCGCCAACATCTTCTGCTGGAATTAACTTTACTCCTTCAGAAACAACAAGCATAATGAATCTCATGTGTACACATAACTGCCATTGCAGCTCTTTATTGTGCTTGTAGTGCCCCAAGAATCTACTTTGTTGGCAATTCCCCAATTGCCTAGACAAGTAAGATTTTCCATTGTATTCCAGCTTTATTGCACGATGAGGCTTCAGTTTTAGGAATTGATCCAAAAGTTGACTTTCTTCAAGGCTTTTGACCTCAATGGACATGTTTTTGAATTCTAATACCATTTGACAATAGCACATGATCAAAAGAAAGCAACAAACAAGCAAAATAGAGAATATATATCAAGACACGTTTGAAGGGTTGAAATTGTACATCGCTTTGCACTCTTCATTAGTTGTTTTAGGCTTAGAATAAGCCATCTTACAAAAATTGTGGTTAGCAAAACACTATGGACATAAAATCACTTTGACCAAGTATAATATTGATAATATAATAATCAAAATATCTATTAGGTGCTAGTATGTAGCCATTAGTTCTCATTATATATGTTAGCTTCTTGTCTAGATTGGAAGAGGGTTGAAATCTCTTAATACAGAAGATGCACTTTTTAAATTTTATAACATAACTTTTAAGGGAAAATAACATAGAAAATAATGTCTAATTCTTTTTTAAAAGAGTTATCAAAAAGTTTCCTTCTTAATATTTGGAAAACATTTATGATACCCTTATTCCCAAATAGCTATGCCCTTAATGGTGCATATAAGTACACTAATTCATTTACTTATGTGTCATAATAAGTCAAGAGTTAATAATATTTAGGAAACATTTATGACGCCCTCATTATGGCACCCCCATTCCTGAATTTCCCTAATAGTTCACATGGATAGTGTTTCATTTACGTGTGTGTCATAATAAGTCAAGTGTTATTCCCACCATTTCTCTTCTTGAGGGACTTGCAAGATGTTGGTTATCACTTTTGTAGCTTATGGTCATAAGATAATTGAGAACAGATCTACCTTTTTATGGTTTAAAGTTTTATATTTAATTAATAGGGTTTTATGCCTGATTCTTACACTTTGTAAATCATTTGAAGTTTGGATTTTTCTTCAGTTGTCTTACATTCATGTATAACCAAATATCAATTGTACAACAGTTTTTCCTATCTCGTCATATTTGAGTGACCCACAAATGCATACATTTGAGTTGAATTTTAAATGTGCGCACAGCTAAAATGACCTAATAGTGTCCTTTCAAGTAGCATATGCATTTACATTGGTTCAGACTGAACAACTTTTTTGACATATTACTGCACATCTCAGTATTGTTAAAGAAAACCTCACATTTTGAGTTGCCAATTTTTAGATTCTAGCTTTGCTATAAATTGTGGAGGCCCACAAAAGACTTCTGCTACAGGAGCTCTTTATGAGCAGGAGAACGAAACACTCAATGCAGCCTCATTTTATGTCAGTGATACGCAAAACTGGGGAGTCAGCGATACTGGATATTTTATGGACTCTAGCAATCCAGCTTATGTAGCAACTAGTCAATCTCAATTTACAAAGACTTTAGATTCAGAACTGTACCAGACAGCACGCTTATCTCCCAGCTCACTTCGATATTATGGTTTAGGACTTGAGAACGGACTATATGCAGTAAATCTACAGTTTGCAGAGACACAGTTTGAAGATATAGCAAGCTGGAAGAGTCTAGGAAGGCGTGTTTTTGATGTTTATGTTCAGGTACAATAAGCAATTGATGTTATAGTGTTATTTCTGATTCTTTCTGAATATGGCATAGAGTATTAGTAGAGGTTAAATCTCTACCATCTACCTATTAATTATTGAAATTAAATTAAAATGTTGGAATCCCTATTCCAAAATAGACAGGCCTATTTGCATCTTTGTCACAATCAATTGGCTTAGCAAACAATCGAGAGTGTATGTATTAAATAACTCATTTCTAAAATGAAAACGCATGCAAATATGTTTGCGTTCTTTATTTGTTCAGGGATGAATATTATGTCTGTGGATGTTGTAGGGGCATAAAGTATTAACAGATTTTGACATCCGAAAGGAGGCAGGGGGTTCAACTATAGCTCTTGTTCGTGGACCTTTCAAGACCAATGTAACAGAAAACTTCCTTGAAATTCAATTTTTCTGGACCGGAAAGGGAACTTGCCTTGTTCCTACCCAAGGAATCTATGGACCATTGGTATCAGCTATAAGTGTTACACCTGGTAAAGATAAGATAGCATGTTCCAGTAAAATAGAAAGTTACTGACAGAACAACTTTATCGAGATTGTTGCACTAAAATGTTTCTTATATTGGCCATCATAAGTTTTTTTTCATTTATGAAACTGTAAATGCATTGTTGGTTTCAGTTAGCTTTGCCAATTATGATTTTTAATGTGTAGAATTCAAACCCACTGTTGGTGGCACCATACCTTCCAGCTCCATGAAAAAGAAAAGCAAGACAAGAATAGTGATTGGAACAACAATTGGAATTGCTACAGCCTTGATATGCATATTTTTGGGTATTTTTCTTTGGAGGAGGAGAGTTCAAAAGCTCGCAGCAAAAGATGTTAAAGAAGACGAAGGTAATAACAAAAGATTTGAGGACTCTGGCAAGGGATACTTCAATGTTTTCTCCTAATATTTTCTGGTTTAATTTAGTTGCAAGGGGCAAGGATTGGCATGTGTTACCATCCTAATGATGATTACTTTTTGTCAGCAATAAATGTTATCCGTTCAAAACTGAAAATTTTCAGCTATGCGGATATGAAAAGTGCAACAGCAGATTTTGATGCAGAGAATAAGTTAGGAGAAGGAGGATATGGTCCAGTTTATAAGGTGTGTTACTACTCTTTGCATATTTTGCACTAATTTTTCTATGAAATTGTCTATGATTGAATCGTGTAAGCAGTTACTATTTTTTCGTGTATTATTTGTGTTTTCTCTTAAAGTTGTTTGACTAGCATCATTCTAAATTGTGGCATTAAAATAGGGCAATCTATCAGATGGTAAATTGATTGCAGTGAAACAACTCTCTTCTGAATCTAGACAAGGAAAGCAGGAGTTCATAAATGAAGTAGCTCTAATATCTGCAGTGCAACATAGGAACCTTGTAAAGTTGCATGGATGTTGTCTAGAAGCAGATAATTGGCTCCTGGTCTATGAGTACTTGGAAAACAACAGCCTTGAAAAAGCTTTATTAGGTAATTTTATCAGTAATTTGGAATTGAAAATTCCATTTTCTATCCATTCACCCATAGCAACAAATACGCTGCTGTCGTGTGTTGCAGGTAATAAGGAATCTCATCTCCAACTGGATTGGCCTACTCGGTACAATATCTGTATTGGCACTGCACGTGGGCTCTCTTACCTTCATGAGGAGTCCAGTACTCGTATAATTCATAGAGATATCAAAGCCAGTAACATTCTGTTGGATGACTCTCTGAACCCTAAGATAGCAGATTTTGGCTTGGCTAGGTTATATGATGAGAAGAAAACTCACATCAGCACCAGAGTTGCCGGCACAGTGTAAGCTAAAATTTTGTTGTTTTCAGATCAACATGAAAAATTATGTTCCTATTAACTGTCAGAAAGCATAATTTTCTTATTCCATTTCTGATATCTTCTGACTATGAACTACTTTTGTGGACAATATGTGAACAATGAATGTTCTCTGAGGGTTGTAAGATGCATGTGTACCCTTTGCATTTTGATGTGGTGCTGGTTTTAAACTTTCAACTGATTAAAATACTACAGCTCATAATTTTTCTTATAGAGATCTTAAGTTATTTCAGAATGGTCCAAAACCATACTCAAAAGTGTCTTCTCTTTCTACTTAGTAGGAAAAGAACTCTATTTGAATATTGTATGAATCTATCTGTACTTCAGCCTATGCAACTATTGAAATAATCTAATCTCACTACTTGCATATTTATGTTTGAAGTGGGTACCTGTCTCCGGAGTATGCTATGCGGGGTCATCTTACAGAAAAAGCAGATGTATTCAGTTTTGGGGTACTTTCTCTGGAACTTGTGAGTGGGAGGAGCAACACAGACACAAGCTTGCCACAAAAGATGGTTTATCTTCTGGAGTGGGTATGTACACTCTCAACTTCTAATATGTCATCCATGTAATTTAACACCAGCTATTACTAATACTAACTGCCTGCTTCTCAATATTGCATGTCATTGCAGACCTGGCATCTCTATGAGCAAGAAAGGCCACTGGAATTGATGGATCCTGACATAGAATCAACTTGCTCCAAAGATGAAGTCCTTAGGGTGATTGAAGTAGCCCTTCTTTGCACTCAAGCTGTGCCTACAATGCGTCCATCGATGTCTCGAGTGGTAGCAATGTTGACTGGTGATGTAGAGGTCATTCCTGCTGCTTCTCGCCCGGGTTACATTAATGATTTGCAATATAACAGTTCCACTACAGGAACTAATGGCACTGGCAGTACACATGTCGTAGCAACAACATCAGTGAACGAAAGCACAGAGAATTGATCAATTTTAAGGCGAGACAGCTTGAAATTGTTTTCAGCAGAGAGAGATTGTAACTTGATCGAAGATTGATGATGCTTTAAGAGAAGGCCGATGAGAACTACTTGAGGATCAACATTATGAAATGACATGCTAGATCTTTGCTGGGAATTCTCTTTCATAGCTGAAAAGATCATAAAATTTCATTCTATTATTAATTTTTAAACTCCATTTGTTCAGTAGTTGTTAACATATGAGTAATTTATGTGAGTTTGTGTTCTATGATGTGGGACTTATATTACATCTTATAGTAGAAGACCTTGCTTTGTATATTCTGAACAAGGAGGGCTTTCAATTTTACGGTCGGTCATGTTTACAACTATCAGTAAATTTCAAATTTCAAAACTTAACCTATGTTGGTCATGTTTGCATTCATCTCTAAATTTCAAAAATTGACATATGTATTTAGAAAAACCAGACATCATCTCCGGATGAAAAGATTATAATATTTTATTTTACAAAGACCCTGATGTCCTTTCTCTTGTGGCAATGCTCATATTCGCAGTTCCTTGGCGTCATCGCTGCCATTCAATGGAGTGCCATGCCTGCGTCTGTTAAGTTGGAAAAAGGAAGCTGCACATCAAAATATAAGCCAAATTCAGTCCCGTCTGCTAAAAAACTTCATGGTTACAGTACAAAAGCATTAATTTACGTATTTTGATTGTTTGCTGTTATATAACTTTTATTGTGCATTCCAATCTTTGTTGCATACCTAATCATTAATGTGTAGGTTTACAACCAAAAGCTAGCAATCCAATGTTTTGTAACATATTTTTGTGCATCTTGCTTATCTACTCGCTCCTCGTGATGAATGGTGAATCTTATTTTTACTCCATTCTTGTTATCATATTATTTTGAATAGTGAATATCAGTTTTACTCCAGGTTCATTATCATATTATTATATTATTTTGAATGGTGAATTGTGTGTTGGGTTGTTTTTTAAACATGTTTAACATTTATATATAAGGTTATTTTATAATTTGTTTGATTTATTAAATAGAAGATAAGGTTAAGAGTAGGTTTAATAGTTACGAGCATGTATTCTTTTTAAGAGGTTATATATTCAAATTCAAAACGGGGCAGAGTATGTATGTCTTTTTAGACTTTAGGAGTCAAATTATTAGGAGGAGGATCTCTTGTCCCATAAAAAAGGGATCTCAGACACCAATTTGGTTCTAGCTTGGCCGTAACCTTAAAATTGGATTATTATTATTATTATTATTAAAGATTTATGCATTATATATATATATATATTATATATTTATATAATATATAATATATATATATATATATATATATATAAAATAGGTTATTGTTTATGTTTTCTTTCACTTAGAATAGTGTAATGAAGTGAAATGATGCTTTCTCTGAAAACTAACCATTGTTGTAAATTTATGATTCTTGAGACCCACACCGTGTTTGATTTTGAGAGCAAATTTGAAGAATACTAATCATGTGGTGCAAATCATATCCAAGACAAGAAAGTTTGTTCAATTTGGATGATGAACCTAGAGGATAGTGTCCTATAATAATTGGGAAGGGAAATATTAAAATATGGTGTCTAAGTTTATTTAGGGTTTACGGTCCAAGGGACCCAACCAATGCATGATACATTGTGTTGTTACAAAGTGGTATTTTAGTAAATAGTTTATAATAATTAAGTGTGTCTTGTGAGTAAGTGCCTTTGGGAAGTTAGGAAATTTTAATAATTGATAACCTCAATTGTGAGAACCCAACATATATGAAAAGGTTACATTAAAAAGTGATTATTGACAAAGAAATTACTAATATTTTTGTTAGTTTAGTAATTTATTTATTTCTTATTTATTTCATTTCACTTTTTTAGTTAGGGGAAACAAGTTAGATTAGTTGTATAGCAATAATTATTATTAATTCTTACATTTAATCTTTACATTCATGGTAGTTGTCATTTCCTTTTATTTATTGTATTATTCATTGTTGTAATCATTGTACTAGTTTTTTGGCTTTGACAGGTGTTCTAATCTCAAGAGGTGTCATTGAGGCTAGAGACATAGAGGAGTTAATTATCTCCAAGCCCATGAATTTTTCCTAAGGTTCAACTAAGGAAAATATCTTAAACATGTCAATTAGTGATTTTTTAAATATTTCCTAAGTCTCACGTAGGAAAAGTGGATAATTAATTGACATTAGTTGGGATAAGGTCGATTTTCTTCTAGAAGCTTGTAGAAAGTTTCTAAGACGATCTTAGCCATCAATTAGATCAAGTGGACTTCTAATCGTGGTCACTCTTTCATGAATGAAAGATTATAAAGGAGATCGATGGGCAACTTTGGAGACCATATAAGACATTAAGTCTAAGTGATTTTCAAATGGCACTAGAGGGTTTCAACAATAGTAATTGAGGAATGTTTTTCTAGAGATTCTTGCTATCAATATTTTTTGCAGGAGTTTTTCCCAGTGAGGTTATGAGCTTTGGAAGGAGGTTGAATTGCTCAGTGTATTCATAGGAGAAGGTCAAGATTATTTGCTAGAAGGCAGTGCAAGTCTTCCAGAGTTCAGATTGATCTTCTAGTGCCAGTGCGAGTTCATCAGATACTAGTGCGAATTTGTTGGAGGCCAGTCTTCCAGAAGGTGGATCAAGATTTCCAAAAACTAATGTGAATTGCCAGAAAGATCCAGTGAGAGTTGCTAGAGGCCAGTGCATGTTGTCGAAGGTAGTGTGAATTGCAAAAAAGGGAAGTCGTCGGGTTTTCCAGATTAGCAACAATAAAGAAATATTTTGTTAGAAGATTATGAAACAAAATTATATATAATATTTTTCTTGTCTAATGTTTCGGGTGGACACTCCACCTATCATTAGGGACGAGAAAGAAATATTTTGCTAGAGCTTTTCCAGTGAGAGGCAAGTAGTTGTATTTCTCAATAGCAATTTATTTGCGGAAGATAACAATAAAAGCCCTAAGATCTGGAAATTGGTTTTCCCCACATTAGTTTCATAAATATTTTGCTAGAGCTCTGCTAGTGAGAGGCAAGTAGTTGTATTTCTCAATAGAAGGTTATTTGTGGAAGATAACAATAAAAGCCCTCGGATCTAGAAATTGGTTTTCCCCACATTAGGGTTTTTCCAGAGATGTTTTGTTTAATGTTTCGGGTGGACACTCCACCTATCATCAGGGATGAGAAAGAAATATTTTACTAGAGCTTTGCTAGTGACAGGGAAGTAATTGTATTTCTCAATTGCAGTTTATAGCAGTTGCAAGATAATTCGACCTTTTGGAAGCTACTTGGCTTTGCTAGTGACAGGCAAGTAATTGTATTTCTCAATTGCAGTTTATAGCAGTTGCAAGATAATTCGACCTCTTGGAAGCTACTTGGCCCCTCATAATCAATTCAGCCCTCTTGTATGTCCTTTAATTGACCCATGCATGTGACCCTTGAGAATAACTTGGCCTCCACTAGAAACTCATACCACTTGGAAAAATATTTCAACCTCCATTGGAAAATCAATCTTCACTAGCAAACTCGATTTTTCTCTTGCAAATCAGTCTCTTTGGAAAATCCAGCCTCTCACTGGAAAATCAACTTCTCTCTATCAGTTAGCACCACATGGAGAAATTTGGCCTCTGCGGAATAATTCAATCACCCTTTGTCACTAAGAAACTGAATATCACTGTGAAGAAATTCTCTTCGGAAATCGATCTCAATCACTATTGAACCCTTTGATGGTGTCAACCCACATGTTGATGTTATGATCAACACCCTCCAAAATTTTGCTCATACTTGAATTTTGGAGCCCACTGAGGATCTTACGATTTGTCGCTTGATGTTTTCTAAAGCGTTTAAGTCTTCTTCCCCGTTTTAAATTATCAAGTCACTTGCTCACACACATGCTCAATCTTTGATGAGTTCATGAACACACATTATGCTATCTTGAATAGGCTTAGCATCATCCATTAAGACAGTGCTTGGGTGACGTTAAATTCATGTCGACAATTAGTGCACACTTTCATTGACATTCTCCCTCACTTTGGCTGCGTTTGTACTTCTATTTCAGTGAGTTTTCTCAATTGTCGCTTTTGTGCACCATCGCTTTTACATTTGCGGCTTTCACTTTTGATTGCTTTAACTTTAGTAAGTGAAATTTTCATGTTATCTTTGCTCTGTCATGTGTCACCTTCAAGGATGTTGATGGTCCCATCAATAGGTATCCTTTGAGGCCCATATTTCTATCGTCCAACCCATAAATTCTTTCTTTGCCCCAAATTAGTTTACATTTTTTGCTATAATGTGCTTAGTAAGAAGACTAAAGGGTGCTTGTCACAATTCGAGGCCTAATGTGGTTTATGTGTAGGCAAGAGAGCATTTTTGGGTACATTTATGATGCAGAGGCATGTTGGAGGCGACTAGAGGGAATTTAGGAGGCTTGTCCCGTGCATTTACTCTTCTTCGACTTGAAGTGATCCCTAGAATCACTCATCTACAACTCGAGATCCATTGATAGCCAAGGAACTCACGTGCATGTAAATATCTAAGGGAATTGGATCCACTAATTTCGAGATTTTGGAGGGAAGCAATCCTCCTCTCAAGGGAGTTGCCCCTCAATCACTTTTTAAATAGGGCTAAGGGCTCATTAGGATTCAAATTTTTGGAGCTAGGAAGAGTTATTGAAGGTAAAGTACTTGAAACTGTTATTTCCATTTTGAGATTATGTATTTGAACTCCATTTTCTATTAATGAAAGGTTCATTGTTGGTTCACATTTGAGTTAGCTTAAGAGGGTTGAAACCCTTGGGTTAGGGCCCAACCCAGAGGCTTTAGCCCTCTCATGGATTTTTCCTTTGTTCTTGTTCAAGTTGTTGTATTTATTTCCTTGTTTAGGTAGAATTTAGATTGCAAAAATTGTAGTTGATGTTCTAATCACCGCCTCTCTTGTGGGAAGTGTAGTTGAAGAGTCTACAACATCAAACCAAAAATATGTGTTTCTGTTTCTTTGGAATTTTCTAGGCTTTGGATTGTAATTTTCATGCATGCTTGGTTTATGCACCTTAGAAGTTAATATCATGTCTTGGCAAATGTTGTAGGATAGAAGTTAATATCATGTCTTATATGCATGTTGTAGGATAGAATAGTTCTTGATGAAATAAAATTCAACTCGTTCTTTCCACTTTGATTTGTTTTGCTGCAATTTGATCATTAGATGTATGTTCTTGATTGTAAGTCTACAGGGGATTCCAGTGGCTTGTAGGGGTTGGAACATTCATCCACATCCACTTTGTCATTATTACCCTCCTCCTAGACACCTCATACTGCTCTCAAATTCTACCACCGAGATCATCTTTTCGGAGTCAATGGACACTAGGAGCATGGATTTTTGTGTAAGATGGGCCTCTAAGGGCAATAAGCTTGGAAAAAGTCCTCACACATCCTTCATCCACCTTCCACAACCTTCATAACATCTTCCTTACCCCCAGAAATCTCTTAGACCCAATCTTGTAGCAAAACATGGCAATCTTGTAGCATCATATAACAGTCTTGTACGTAGCCTAAGCTCAGCTAGATTTTCTCTAAGATGTTATTTTTGCATTTTGAGATTGAATAATGACCTCCAAGCCTTGAATCCATGATTGGGGAGACCCAAGGACCACTCTAGACCCCTCCTTCCTCCACTGCAAGAACAATATAACAAATAGAGTTAGGAAGCAAATTTTCACATTTGAATCATAATGATTATTCTCTTATGCAATGAGTAAAGGCCCTATTGTTAAATCTAGAACTATATTACACTTAGTGATATAAAGGGAAACTCTTCAATGCAAATAGGATAGACTCAGTTAAACTCTTGGATTTCCTAATTATGTGTTGTAGACTAAATTTCCTCTTTTAAAGCAATTTGTAGTTAGATTAATGATTTACATTCTACAAGTAAAGTATTGATTTGACTGGTTTGCAAGGAGAGTAACATGGTTCATTTCTACAACTAGTGTAGTCTATTTCCTTTTGTAGTTACAATTAGTCTCCACATCTAATGAATGGCACTTTCATTTTTGCAACTATGATAATGTTAATTTCCTTGCAATTAGAGTAGGTTTTCTGTCTTTTTACAAAAATTATCTTTGTAGTTAGCTAAAGGAATGGTCTTTGCATACCTTGATCTGATTCAATGACTGAGGGTGAAATGAGTAGAATTTGACTTACTATGCATATATCACTGTCACCTCTAAGTTTGTATGAACCCGGGTTGATAATTCAAGTTGAGGGTCTTGGGAGTTGCAACATCCTTGATGCAATACCAGGGCTCACCACTTTTCGGCAATGTTGTCAGGGAGGTGTCCAAGTAGGTGTTGTTTCTACTTAAAAGTTGCTTGTTTCTTCTTTTTGGTTTGCATCAGTACTTTTGATTTGAAAACTCCAAAAAAAAAGAGAAAAAAAGACCTAGTTCTTTCATGCCTTGTAGGAGTAGGGATAGTCAAGGGAAATTCCTACCAAAAATCCCACCCCTTCAAGCAACCAACCATCATTCTTCTTTGGTGATTGTGAAATTCCCTCTCTGACTACAGGGGAGTTAGAAAAACCTCTAGGTGAGGAACTTGAAATTTTTTAGGAACCCATAGGGGAATTATATCTCACCTCACCTACCCAAACCATGGGTAAAAACAGACAAAATGAGCTCTTTCCTATCTTAGAAACCAATGGGGAGGCCATAATGAGGAATATAAGCCCTGCTTCACTTCCACACTTCCATGGTCTAACCTCTGAGGATCCTGACACCTTCATGTTTTAATGTGTTGTTGTCTGTAGGACCTATGACTATACCTCTGATGAATAGAAGCTGAAGTTGTTTCCATCCACCCTCAAAGATGAAACCTTGTGTTGGTTTATGAGCTTACCTAGAGGCAGCATCACTACTTGAGCCCAAATGAAACAAGCATTTAATGAGAAGTACATGGATTATTATAGGTCCAAAGAAACAAAGGAAGACATCTTTAGGATGACCCTAGGACCAGATGAATCTTTAGAGGTCTATAAGGAAATACTCCAACTCAATTATAAGAGGGCTAATTGTACTCTTGACCCTGATTCACTCAAGCTATTAATTCTTTTAGGGATAAAGGAAGATGTAATGGAGACCCTCAACATGTTTTTTGGAGGAGATATCCACCAATTGTGTTATGATGAAATCAAGACAGTATTCAAGAATCATTCTAGGGATGCTAGGAAAAAGGGTAGGTCTAGTTAAGGCCTGGTCAGTTCATCTCCCTCAACATCAACCATCAAACATGAGATATGGATTATGTTGGAGGATTTCAAGAGTGAAATATTGAATACCTTTTCCTTACATATGGACATTATGTAGATTAAAAGGAAGCAAGATGAAGCAGAAAGGGAACTAGCTATCTTTTGCCCTAGATGCACTAAGAGATATCCTAGAAATGAGTGCTCACTGAACATCATAGAAGTATGCTCTGTCTGTGAGGAAAACCATGCAACAAACAAATGTCCCTCTCTGTCAGGCCTTAAAGTTGTATACCAAGGGGTAGAAAGCGGTTCGAAGCAACTCTACTTCATTATCCAAAGGAGGCCCCAAGGCCCTCGACCATATCAACAAGGCATGCAAGGTGCACAATATCCTCTTTATAATCCAAATCAAAATGCACCTTTCTAGCCTTGGTACCCTTCCACTCATCCATCATGGTCCATACCCTCTCCTTGGCCTTATACTCCTCAATATCCTCCTCAACCTGTTAATGCTACTTTTTAGCCATATCCACCTCAATCTCCTCAACTGGGAAACTCCTCACAAGGATGGAGGCCTCAAATGGCCCAAACTCCTACTTTAATGCCTCCTCCTCAACCTCAGCCACAACTCCCTCACCATAACCCACCTAAACAACCTCAAATTCCTGCCCAGCCTAATCTAAACCCAAACAATAAGCAGTCACAATAGGTTTACAAGGGGGAGACATCCTACCCTGCTTATGTTGTGGAAATCCAAGAGATCAACCTTCGGTTTAGGAAGGTACTTCCAAATACTCACCCACCAACTCCACCTGAACAACTTGAATAAGAGAAGGAAGATAGTACCCATCAAGTCAATGCACCTCCCTATCTTGAAAGGTTGGTCCAACCTCAACATCACACCCTGGAAGAGGTTGAAATTCTGAGAGAATTGAAGAACTTGTGCGTCAAAATGCCCCTTTTCCAAGCTATCAAAGATGTCCCCATTTAGAACAAGCTTATCAAGGAAGAGTGTTTTAAAAGTCCGAGGAGAAGGAGAGATACCCCCACTATCAATGTTGTTGGGAAACTATCTGATCTAATGCTTGGGAAGGTGATCTTCCCAAAGTACCTAGATCCTAGTAGCCAAGTATTGGATGTGCAAAATGATAACATTATGGTCCCTAATACCTTGATTGACCTTGGGGCTGAAATCAATGTGATGACCAAGGAAACCATGTTCAAGATCAACCTCCAAGGGGCCTTGAGGAAGACCACTACAGTGTTTCAGCTTGCAGATAGATCCACAATAGCTCTTGAGGGATTTATTAAGGATATGATGGTCTCCATTGACTCCTGGGAGTACCCCACTAATTTCCTTATCCTCTAGCCCAAAACCAAGTTTAATGGTTACCCTCTCATCCTAGGAAGACCTTGGTGGGCCATTGTTGATGCTTACATTAGTTGCAGGGTTGGGAACATGACCATCAAGAATGGACATCTATCAAAATAGCTTGTGTTATACCCTCCTGGTCAACCTTCTATTGAACATGACTTTCCCTTGTAGTTAGAGGATGAGGAAGAGGAAGAGTTTTATCATACATCCCTCTACTCAGTATGTACACTAGACATTGTTGTAGGAGGGAGGCATCTGGATGAATATGACCTTATTGATCATATCTTACAAAAGAAACCTCCCACTTCCATGCGAGTGGATGAATTGATGAAAGAATCCGAGAGCAACCCATGGATTGATTTGTGCTTTATCGACCCAAATCTAGATCATGCTAAGGTTGTAGATATTAGCCCATCCAAGACTCTAAAGATCAACCCCTCTCTCTTAGTTGAGCAGGAAGAACAATTATGCAATGTGTTGAGGTAACACCTGAATGATTTTTCTTGGGACTATAATGAAATGAAAGGTGTGTGTTGGCTTGAGGGGGGGCCTGACCCAGGTTCATTGTTAATTAGCCAAACAAATCCCTACACTATTGGCCCTTTTGGCATCAGCCCGCGGAGTGTGGGCCGAAGTCTCACTTGAAGCAATATGGGGGGATGCTGGAACCACGTTTCCGCACCTTGAGATGGTCATGATGTTATTCCCCTCATTCCTACCTTCGCATAGGTCACTTTGCTCTAGGGCTTGACAGATGAGGCTTCTCTTTTGTCCTTCAATACCTCCGCAAAAGGGTACGACTGACCTTCGCGCAGCCCTAACACTTGATCTAGACACTTTTGCGTTGCTAAGGCAGTGTATGGTGTAGATTCCTAAACTAGTCCAAGTATCTTACTTATCTTATTAGATACTCACAGTTAGCACCATGTAAACATATATTCTTATATGTGTTCAGTTATCCACATAATCATACACATTCGCGTATCACATAAGCATTATAAAGGAAATTCATACATAAAATGATAAGATGCATTAATCAGAACAAAGACAGAAATTGCAGAATACTTCTCTTTATTAATCTCTTCCAAGTGATTACAAACTTTATCCACCCTACACACACAGCTGCAAGGGTCTGTGCACTCAGCTGCAAACTTCTACCCTAGGCCTCTGCGCACTCAGCTGCAGAGCCTCTACCTACGCTACGACCCGAAACTTAGACTTCTTACTTCAGAGCTATCACTCTCTTACATTATCGATTACTCTAACTACTTAGAGCTTAGCTCTTTTTATACAATCCCATGGTCCGTGGACCATGAGTAGATTTCTTACAACAGACTTTACTTTACAAAACTAAGGGTGGACAACCCTTTATGACTTATAACACCTATGTGCTCAGTGATTACAAAATGCAGAGTATTTACAAGTTTCTTACAAAATTTGACCAAAATATGGGCTTTTAGCCCCAAAACTGCCCTTTGGGGGATCCCGTTCCCAACAGGCCCTCAACACAAACATGCTGACTCACCCTCGAGTCACTTAGTAGGTGCGAAGATCTTTGCGCAAAATCCAACCTCGGTCATGCACTGAGTTGCCGCCTGCTTTGCATCTTCCACAGTAATCTCAGTCATTGCTCCTGCACTGTCAGGCTGAAGCTTTTGTTGCGTTGACTGCAGAGTTGAAAGCTTACCTTCGATATTCCCTGTCACTACGTAAGCCTCATCCAGTCAGGGCTTTAGTCTTGCCTTGAGCGCTGCTTCCTTGTGCAGCGTTGCGTCCACCTGTTCCTTCAGTTGCTTGCACTCCTGCAGCGTCTGTAGCTTGCCTAGTCCCTGTGTCAGCGCGACAGTTCACGTTGTGCCCTTGACCTCATCGTAGTGCTGTTGTAGCTCGCGTGCTTCCGTCTCTAGCCTCTGTACATTGGGGTCCTCCTGCAAGCTTGTTAGTGCCTCAAATGACTGCTCAAACGACTGCGTGCACTCTGCTACTGCACTGTCCACCGCTGCGACTACTTCTTTGACAATGGTCATCTGTTGTTCCTTCACTTCTGGCAGAGTTGAAGGCTGGGCCCTCAACTGTAACTCTGTAATTTGTAGGTCCAACTCCAATTGAACTCGTGCCATCTCAGTCTGAGTGTCGCGCACCCTTGTGGCCAACTTTCAAATTCATACCTCGACTGGCTCCTTCTCCAGAATGGCCAACTCCGGGACCATTCTGCATGCCTCCTCACCGACTTGCAAAATGTGCTTTCTCTGATTGGTTGCCTCAGTCTCAGCGATGATGGTAGCATTTCTTTGTAGGGCCATCTATTTGTTATTGATCTGCTGTTCACTGATCACCTGGAGCGCATGGTGCTCTTGGGCCCTTAGTTTTGCAATTACTCCATCCTACAAGAGATGGAGTGCTTCATGTGGGAGCGCTACCAGGTTTAATCTGATTCCCTTTAAGGCATTTACAGTGGGCCTGTCAGCCTCATTATTTGTGGTCAGTGCTCCATCTGATAGCACTATTGCACCAGAAGTCTTCGTGCGCAACATATCAGCAGCCTTTGAAGTGCCGATAGCCAGGCTGGTAGACATCGTACCAGCTTGCGACGCGCGGGTCTGCAACTCCCGCAACCCTGTCTAGATGGCCCCTAAGATGATCTGATGCCACTGTTCAAACTGTTGTAGGGCCTTCACGGTGACATCCCTCACTGTGTCGTTGATATCATGTAAATCACCCTAAGTTAGTGTGATGGGGTCCAACGAGGTCTTGGTCGCCTTTGATTTCTTCCTGGGCCCTCCTTTCTCCAGCTCTCTTGGGTGCTTGATGTAGGTGAACGTCTCCTAAGGGTCCGCACTGTGCTATTCATCTGTTTCTTCCTCGGTCTCAGGTGAAGGCAACCTCGCGCTCCTCTTGAGCCCTATCAATAGCTATTAGAAAATTATATATTACGGAGCAATGGAACACATAAAATATTGCAGAAATATAAACACAGAAAACGCATAAAACAAGAGAGACATAGATATACGTGGTTCACCCAGTTTGGGCTACATCCACCTCGAACAGCTAGTCCTTCCTTTCTATTATCCAGCAAAATGAAGAGACACAACCTACAGCAGATTCGCTGTAATATCCTCTGTTTTCTCTCACAGTCTCACCTCTCTTCTTCTCGCTCAGAGAATACACATATATATTACACAGACTCAATACAATACCCTCATACAAAGAGAGGGGTTGCCTTCTAGGGCAAAAAACCCTAAACTAAACATAAGTTCTACCGTCAGATCATCCGCCTAATGAATGGCCTAGATTGGCTAGAAATTACTATACTTTTACAAGGCAATTTTACATCTGTTTTTAGCTTCCGGGGTGCTGCCCCTGAGCCCCTACCGGGGGACCGCTGGCCCCCGGACCCCCGTGTGGGGGACAAGTCCCCCTCGCACCCCCCCGCGTGGAGGGGTGTACAAACTTCCTGGGGTATACATTCAACTGAAAACAAAGATCTCTGAACAATCATGCTCCACACACAACAATAGCCTCCTTCTTCCTCTTTTCGGTCAACTGTGTCATCTTAAGCTTGGCCTCCTCCTTTTTCTTCTGTGTGGTAGACTTGCTTATGCCCACTGCCAAATCTGTTGTAGAGCGCCAGTCTACTGGCCATTGATCAAACACCGCATCAATGGCATCATCCATTACTAGATACGGCAAGTCGTGCCATTTCTGTGTAGGGTCCTTCTGCGCCCTGATGGATACTCGATGGAAGTCTGCTTTAAACTCAGCGTAGCCCTACATATTGGCGTATACTGTAGGTGACAATCGCAACTTTCAATTGATGGCCATCCGAATGTTCATTTCCATTAAGATCCAAAAGATGTTGTTGTCCCTGACTCCCTACTCATCCTTGGTCGCCCACAACAAAGCATACTTCACCACTTCAGGGAGGTCTGGCGCGACTGAAGGGAACTGCCTGTCCTCTGGCAGCGCCCTCGCTACCAGCAAAATTGACAGCAAGAGCCATGCATAGTGGAACTTCTTGTTGAGCTCTTGTGCTTCGCGGAAGTTCGCTAAGAACTCTCCGTGTAGGTAGTCCGACCAATTGAACTAGACTCCTTCAGCGCATTATGCTGTGAGCGCGATGATAGGCGTCGACACCTCATCGACGCGACACTTCCTCATCACCTTCCCCGCTTAGGTTTGTGTGGCTACCTTCACAGTGGGGTCGCAGATGCTAGAAATAGCGTATCCGCGCAGCTTCTTTACTAGTTTAAATTTTTCTTTCATCGATTCTGCGAGAGCTTGCTCACCACCTTTTCCACCAAAGATCATGGCCAGATTCTCTCCTATATATGGTAGTCGCGTTATTCAATGAATCAACCTATTTGTGATGGGTATCGGCTCCTCCAGCCACAGACACCCATCATGCACCAAGCATAGCAGCTGCTTGATGACTAAAACTATTACTGGGGTGCGGTTTTAGTGCGGCACCTAGAGCAGGGTGACCAACCCTACCTTTTCTACTCCCTTGAGCCACCTCCATGGCTCCAATGCGATCATGCCAAGTGCGGACCATCGAAAACAATTTCGTCCAGCAGTAGAGGGGTTTGCAGCGGAGTCTTGCTCTCATCAATGTCCTTCGACACCTTGGACTTAGGCTTGCGTGTAGGGACATACTCCGGAAACCAAGTAATAGGGTCCGCTCCCTGGGTTTCAACTTCCTCTACTTCGACTCCCACATCCTCGTCATCCATCAGGATGTATTCAATGTCTTCCTCCTCTGTTTCTAAGTTTATGGCCTTGCCTTTCTCCTGTGTGGTGGGTTTTGGTGGGTTTCTTCTTGGCGATGCGCGCATTGGTATGGCAGGCTGCTTGCCCTTCTTGTCCTTCTTGGTTTCCTTGGTTGGGGTCATCTTTGGTCTCGGTGTCCTCGATGATTTAGGGACCTCTGCCAGTACTTCGACTACTTTCGGAGCAGCTACTTCTACCTCTCTTTCCATTTCCTGTATCGACTCCTCTACTACTTGTTCGGTATTTATAATTTATGTGGGTGTTGACATAATGCTTTCTAACAATGCTCACGACCTCTCTGGCAAATTTGAAAATGCGAGAGTCTCTTTGAAAGCCTTGAAGAATTCTCGGTCCATGAGTGTCTGAGAGCTCAACAACTCAATTCTCAAAATGCCAAGTGTTTTTCTCTGGATAGCTACTTGTAATTTATAGGGCATTTTGAATTTAAATCCGACCGTTCCCCCCAAATTTGGGTCATTAATGTTGGATTGGTGGTAGATTTTCAAGGATCTGAGCCATAAATTTCGTCTTAAATGCCGACCGCCCGCTCCATTTGGCCTCATTTCAACCGTCAAATCATGAACAATGACCTTAACGGTCACTTTTCGCCCGACCTGTATTATTTCTCCCTGGGTAGCACAACTTCCTTCGCACTGCTGCGGACCCTGTGACGCTTCCTTGCTTCGCACAAACCTCCAATCACGCAACTCCCCAGCCCAGGCATTGTAGTTTATAGTCCTGCGTCTCCTTTCAGTTCTCTGGAGTGCTAAGACTATGCTACCTTCATCCAGTCACATGGCCAGATCGCCGGTGTATGGCTTCAATCGAATTCCATTCACTTTTCCTGGGAAGGGATCTCCATTCAATTTGACTAGTTGTACCGCTCCTCCGTCAGTAATCTCCTTAATGACATAGGGCGCTAACCAGTGCATTATGAATTTCCCTAGAAACTTATCAAACTTACTGTCATATAACAGAACCATGTCATTTACCTTAAAAGTGTGCAACTTAATATTTCGATCATGCCATGCCTTTCTGCGCTGCTTCTAGACCTGTTGGTGAAATCCAACTAGAAATCTTTCTTCCTCAAGTTCATCCAGTTGTGCGATCCTTTCCTCCACGGCTCCTGATCCATCATACCTGTGAGCGCCACTATGAGAAGATTAGGCACAATATATTCCATAGGCATTACCGCTTCAACGCCATAGACAAACCTAAAGGGCCTTTGTCTAGTCAACTTCTTGCATGTCGTTCGATAAGCCCATAGTATTGCAGGTATGCCTAGGTCCAAATCACTTTGCTGAGCATTGCAAACCTTGGTCATCGTGTTTTCGAGCACTTGATTGAACGCTTCCATCGTCCCATTATCTTGCTAGTGATAAGGTGTGCTCTTCTGGTGGTATACCTGAAATTCCTCCGTCAGCGCACTGATCGTCTCATTCAGAAAGTGCGTACCGCGATTACTCATCAAGATTTTTGGATAGCCAAATTGCATTAGTACATGCTCAAAGAGGAACTTCGCAACAGTTGCGCCTGTGCAATCCTTCATAGGCTATGCCTCTGTCCAACGATTCAAATACTCTGTCGCGGTGATAATGTACCTTACTCCCGTCTTTCCTTAGGGCTGAATGAGTCCCACAAAATCTATCACCCATTTCTCAAAGGATTGCAACGTCATCTGAGGATTCAAAGGCATCTCATCCCTCTGCGATGGCCTGCCAGTCCTTTGACATACAACGCATGCCTTGCAATACACTTTTGAGTCTTGATGGAGGGTTGGCCACCACAACCCTGCGTGTAGAATCTTCTGTGCAGTCGCTCTCCCTGCATAATGTCCTCCTACGGTACCCCCATGAGCATCCGCGAGGATGCTGCTTCTTTCAAACTTGGGTACATATTGTCGTAATACCTCATCAGACCCCATTTTGTACAGATACCCAGCAATGACATAATTTTTTTTCGCACACACCACTAATTCCTTATTCTGTTGGACAATGTATCCTTTCGAGGCAGTTCCTATCATTAGGTGTATTATATCTTCAAAATGACCATCCGCGATGCACACTGCAAATAGCTACGCGTTAGGTAATCCTTCCTCTAAATTAGTGGGCTCTTCCCCTGTTTCAATGTGCAATAGATGGTCTGGTCCCACATTCAGTCATATAGGCTTCACAATAACCTCAAAAATCATATTCCTAGAACAATAACAACCATCTACAGATTCTCCCCCCCAACACAGGCTTATTGACCAGGTATTTCAGTGCAGAATGATCTGTGTACATCTTAAAATGGCCTCCCAGCAAGTAGTTCCTAAACTTCTGGGGCACATATACCATAGCTAACCCTTCGTTCTGAGTAGTGGAATAATTCTTCTCTGCTTTAAATAACCTTCTGCTTGCAAACATGATAGGGTGGTCCAGGTCTTCTCCACCAGCCTGTGTTAGTACTGTTCCCAGTGCTATACAGGATGCGTCGACATGTACATGAAACTCCTTCTTCCAATCCGGGAAGACTAGGATTGACGCAATGACCATCTTTTCTTTCAATACATCCAGACTCTTCTTACAATCTTCATTCTAGCAGAACGTGACATCCTTCTCAAAATTTTTTATATAGGCACAGTGATCTGGGCATAGCCTTTGATGAACTTTCTGTAATATCCTGTATGTCCCAACGTAGCATGCAACTGTTTCACACTCCTTGGCACTTCCAAGTTCAGTATCACTGCGATCTTCACGGGGTCTACCATCAGTCCCCGTCTACAAACCACATGACTCAAAAGGGTCCCAAAAGGAACACAAATTAAGAACTTCTTCAGATTGAGCGTGATATGATATCTTCAACAGGTACCCAGCATTAGGCGCAGACTTGCTACATGGCGTTTCAGTAGCCCAAACACAGTCCAATCATCAAAGTATACTTCCAGGAACTTATGAATAAACGCCTTGAACGCAACAACGACTACGCGCGAGAAGATCGCAGGCGTATTCTTCAATCCAAACGGCATTACAGTGTACTGAAAACAACCCGAAGGTTGTTTTGCTCCTATCCTCTAGCACGATTTTGATTTGGTGGTACCCTGAGAACTCATTAGTGAAGGAATATGCGTCATGGCCACCTACATTGTCCAACACTTCATCAGTGAACGGAGTCGGGAAGGATCATGTACGCAAGCGTCATTCAGCTTTCTGAGATCCATGCATATCCTTATTTCATCCTTCTGCTTCTTCTCTTGTACCACCATTGGGCTTACCCAGTCAGATTCTTCCACAGGCTCAATAATTCCTGCCACGAGCATCTTATCTAGTTCTAAGTAGACCTTTTCTTTGTACTTCATATTGAGATGATAAGGCCTTTGCTTAATCGGCTTCATGTCGGGTTTCAACGTGATCTTCATTATACTTAGGTCCCCAATTATGCCCTTCATATGCGTGAACTTGGTAGGGAATAAATCTTGGTATTCACAGAGAAACTCAACAACCTTATCCACCATTGCGTCATCCCAGTAATCTCCAATCTTCATAAATTTGGGCTCTTCCGCCATACCAATGTTTACTTGTTTCGTTTTCAACGCCACGGTTATATCTAGATTCTCAACCTGCAGTCCTTCAACCTCGTGGTGATCTTCAGTTTCTGGAATTTTGATCTTTCATGGATCTTCACCTTCTTCTTCAGTAGTTACGTTATAACATTCTAACGCGTGTCTCAGCTGAGTAGCCCATCCAGGCTGATTAAGGTATAAAGGATCCTGCGGTATCCTAAAGATTGTTGCTTTCACCTCTTGTAGCACTTCATCAATACTGTCAAACCCATCTTCAAAACTAAATGTCATTATGAATCCTTCGTGCAGAATATCCCATTCACTTGTCCCATGGCAGAGCTCTGTTTCTACATACCAGTTCATCGGGACAATATCTAGGGTGTGACAGAACAAGTGCACCCATTCAGGTTGGGGCTTCCCTCCATAAACCTTAGCCCATTTGGCCAAGTGTGCGTGCGGATCATCCTGCCCACCATAATTATTTGTCATTCGCATCTTCAACTTCCCAAAGCGAGTTCTTATCATTCTCCTACATTCACGCCAATCATAAAAGCTTCCCTTGTGCGTACCCCACCACCTTGCGGGCATAGCGCGCAGTGCTCAGTCCAATGCATGGAAGCACTGCTTTTTTGGTACCTCCCTTTCAAATGCATCCAGAAAAATATATACATCATTCAAGCCATCATAACTGGATAGGTTCCTTACCTCTAACAACACACAGCGTAACGACCAGGTCAACATGTTACAACTCAGCGTAGTTGCTTCATGTAACCGATTCTGCCAACGCTCTAGTTCTTCATCAGAGTCTGAGATGCATGAACTTTCGCGATCCCAGGTAATTCATCCATTCGCTGTTGGATTCACCCAATCTTGGTCTCAGGCTGTTATCTTATAGATACAGTCCAAATCATTATCGCTTTCATAATCGCGGACTGGTTCAGTATAACGTGAACCTTCGGCAGGATCTAGGGGTACTATTATGCGTAGCGATTTCTTCTCAAATATCATCTTTCACTTCTTTAGGTTGATTACCCCGTTCATATCAGTAGCCCAATCGATTCCAAGGAGCGCAGGATAGGGGTTGCTGTCATCCACTATCTCTATCACTTCAAAGTCAGCCAGTGCGCTCACACCCTCAATATCTACTGTCACCCCTGCAGTCGCCCCATGGGGATGATCTTCTACTAATTCACCATGCTTAGCTGAATCGGAGACCATTGTAGCGCAGGTCTTCCCATCTGCTCCCAAGTCTGTTTTGGTAGGACGTTTGTGTCTGACCCCAGGTCCAAGGTAACTTAATCCATTTCATACTCTCCTATTTGCGTGGTTAGTCTCATCTCAAGTTGTTAGGTCCCTATAATACTAGTGATTACCCCATTACTATTGTAGTTGTATCCCTTATTAATATTGTTGTGCCCCTATTATCCCCATATTTTTATTACCGTGCCCCATAAAATCCCTCTATTGTTATTTTTGTGGCTTTATATTATTATTGTTAGTTCGGTTGGGTTATATTGTGACTCCTTAGACTCCTATATATAGAAAGGAGGTTTTGTCATTTGAATCATCGAAGAATTGT
>APFE031511135.1:886-46001 GCA_000404065.3 Pinus taeda
CTGATTATAGATTAGTTCAGTAGAGAGAAATTGTATGAAGTTCCCCATGTCACTATTTTAATCTTAGGACCTGAAGCCAATACACAGAAAACTATAGCCTTTCCTCTTTTTGTAACTTCTTACGAAATTTCAATCTCATGCTCAAATGGAAAGTTATTACGGTTTTCCCAAGGTCACCTATTTGGGATGTAATTCAGGAGCCTGCAGAAACCCTAAATGTCTTGGATTGTACCTCCAAAAATATAGTGAAACAAGATCTGAAATTCAGCAATGAGCTTAACCAATATTTAATCTCAAATGGGTTTTAATTTCAAAGTCTAAACCTTCGTAGAACAAAACATATAGTGAAAATTCCATGATGGTCTGTTTGAGATGGAATTTTGGAGCTTGCAAAAACCCTAACGTCCTTAGATGATACTCCGAAACTATAAAGAGAAAATATATGAAATTTAGACCCGAGGTTCAAAACAAATTCAACTCAAATGGGTTTTTTGTTTAGCTTCTGAAACGTTACAGAAAACAAGTGATAGAGAAAATTCCACGATGGCCTGTTTGGAGCAGCGAGACCCTAGAATCCAAAGCTCTAATACCAAATGTTATGAAACCAGATCACAAAAAGATAGAAAAGATAGATCAACACTTTAGAAATAATCCTCTTCGAGGGGGAAACCTCCTTTACATTACATAAATGAACAAATATTGGATGATACAAATGACAAGACATCCTTTCTATATATAGGGGTCTAAGGGGTCATAATATAATCAGAGCCAACATGACAATAATAATGTAAGGGCACAATAATAACAATAGTGGGCTTCTATGGGGCACAATAATAACAATATGGGGACTAAATGGGTAGAACAATATAATAAGGGGGTTTTACTAATAACAATAAGGGGTTACACTAGTAGTATAGGGACCTAACAACCACACACTAAAATTCATCTATCACTTAACTCAACTTGAATCAACACTCAACACCCAATACTCAATTAATTGACTCTCTAATATTAACCAACTCCTCATGTGGGAGTAATTAACCTATTTTAAAACTCCCCCTTAATTACGATGGTTAAACTAAAACATGACTTATGATAACTCAAACATGCCTACTGGTCTATGTCTCAACTATGCTTACAACACCCAAGTTCCTTTTGTGAAACTCAAACACATATTTTGTTAATGGCTTGGTAAATATATCAATCAATTGATCATTATATTTACAAGGCTTCAAGTGAACATATCCATTGCTTACAACTTCTCTAATAAAGTGATATCTAGTGTTAATATGCTTGCTTGTTGATCCTTGTTGTTTCTTCTTGAGTCCATCAAATACTCTTCTTAACTATAATGCTTAACATGCTGCTGATGTTGTTGCTATATATTATTCTTTTGTCGATGTTAGTGTTACCATAGGTTTCTTCTTAGATGCCCATGGAACCACTCCTAAACCAAGATGGAACACATAACTAGAAGTGTTATTCCTATCATCCAAACTACTTGCAAATCATTATCTATGTATCCAATCAGATCCTTCTTCTCTATGCTTGCATACATTATGCAACAATTTCTAGTTCCTGCTATGTATCTCAGAATTTTTTTTCCTTCACTCCAATGTGTGCCTTTTGGAGTCTCCATAAATCTGGAAATAAAAGTGATTCCTTGCATAATATCTGTTCTTGTAGATGCGAGATACATGAGGTTGCCAACCAATCTTTTGAATAGAGTTGGATTGACATTTGATCCTTCTTCATCCTTGCTTAACTTTGTACCTATTGCAACTGGTGTAGGGACAAGTTTGCAATTTTCCATTCTTTTCAACAAATCTCTAGCATATTTATTTTGACAAATAAAAGTTCCCTTTTCAGAGTGTTCAACTTATATGCCAAGAAAATATTTCATGAGACCAAGATCTGTCATCTCAAATTATTTCATCATGGATGCTTTAAATTCAACTAACTCAAAATCACCTGTAAAAATCATGTCATTAACATATAAGAAAACAATCAAAATATGTCCATGCTCATTTACCTTTGTGTACAAGGTAGGCTCAATGTTGCTTTTGCAAAATCCATTCTTAATCTTGTAGTTGTTGATTCTGCTATACTAAGCTCTAGGCGCTTGCTTGAGTCCATATAGCACTTTCTTCAACCTGTAAACTTTATCTTCTTTACCTTAAACTTCATATCTTGGAGGTTGTTGCACATAAGTTTCTTCTTCTAGAATTCCATTCAAGAAGGTTGATTTCAAATCCATCTAATATACTTTCCACTTGTTTTGAGTTGTTGTGGCTAGAACTGCTCTTACAATACCTAATATGGCTACCAAAGCAAAATTTTCTCCAAAATCTATTCCTAGTTGCTGTGAGAATCCTTTTGCTACAAGTCTTGCTTTAAATTTGTCAATTTCACCTTTCTCATTCAAATTTTTCTTGTACACCCACTTCACACCAATGAGATTGTTTTCCTTTGGCAATTCAACCAAATTCCATGTATCATTCTTTTCAATAGCATCAATTTCTTCATCCATGGCTTGCACCCAATTTTCATCTCTAATTTCTTCTTCAAACGAAGAAGCTTGGAATGAAAATAATGTGAAATTTGAACTAACATCCAAATCATCACAAATATATTTCAGACTTCTCATCTTTCTCTTACCATTGCTTGATTCATCACCTGATTGATTGCTAGAATAATTTTGATTTGTTGATCTACTTGAAGATCCATGCTACTCTGAAAATATTTGGAGTCCTTGTTGGTGAGTCTCTGTTGGGTGCCTTCACCTGTGATTCTTGTGTCTCCTTTTCTGCTACATCATCTTCTTCCATCAGTGGCACTTGTGCATCAACCGATTTATCTATATGACCATTCTATGACTCTTTTTCTTTGAACACAACATCTTTTCTAATTATAATCTTCTTGGTGATAGGGTTATACAATTTGTAAGCTATTGATTGCTCATTATAACCAATAAATATGCATTTTTCACTTTTATCATCCAATTTTCCTCTTCGCTCCTTAGGAACATGTGCATAAGCTACACATCCAAATAGTCTAAGATGAGATATGCTGCAAGACATACTAGACCATGCTTGTTTTGATACTCTGTTCATCTCACTCTTTGTAGGAGATTTGTTGATCACATAAATAACACATGCAACTGCTTCTGCCCAATACTCATTATACAAGTTCCTTCCTTTCAACATGCTTCTTGCCATGTTCATAATTGTCCTATTCTTTCTCTCCGCTACACCATTCTGCTGTGGTGTGTACCTGGTTGTAAATTGTCTTCTGATTCCATGTTGTTTGAAGTAATCATGGAATGCCCTTGAATCATATTCTCCACCATGATATGAACTCAATAGCTTGATCTTTTGATCACTTTGGTTCTCTGCTAAGGCTTTGAATTCCTTGAACTTTGCAAAATTTTCAGAGTTCTGCTTCAATAAGTAAACCCAAGTCTTTTTGCTATCGTAAAAAAAGAAAGTGAGGAAGTAACAACTTCCACCAATCGACTATGTCCTCATAGGTCAACACAATTATGTATGCGCTAGCTCAAGAGGTTGCTTTGCTCTATATGCAACTCCCATTGGAAAAATTCCATGGTATTTCTTTCCCAAGATGAAACACTCACAATTTCTAGTAGGTTCTGGATGGGAGGTAATCATTTGACCATCTTTTTTCTGCTGCAACAGTATTAAAAAAGAAAAGTGAAAGTGTCCAAACTGAAAATTCCATAACCAATAATCATTAGAACATGCAACTGTAAAAGAACTGACCTAACCACTATAATTCATAACTAGAGGAAAGAGTTTGTTCCTCGTCATCTGTACCTTTGATATCAACTGCTTGCTTGGGGGCTTGTCATATATAACACACTCTTGTCCTTGAAAGATAACTTTGTATCCTTTTAGTTTCAATCGACTAACACTGATCAAATTTTGTTTGAGACTAGGGACATAATATAGCTCTGAGATTGCCTTCGGCTCCCCCTGCTTGGTCAGAATGTTGAACACTCCTTTTCGATCTACATCCATAGTCTTGTCAGTCCCCAACTTTACCTTTGTCTTCACGGATTGATCCAAATTTGCAACCAAATTCTTGTTTCATGTCGTGTGGTTACTGCAACCACTATCCAATAGCCACACATTATCATAAGGTTCATGCATGGTATGGAAAGCTAGGAACATGGAGTCAGTACACTCTGTAGTGACATTAGCTCTCTGGTTCCCTTGATCAACTATCTTCTTCCTGCAATCACGGGCATAGTGACCAAATTTATTCCAATAATAACATCTCACCTTTGATTTGTCAACTTTTTGATTATTGTTGAAGCTTTTGCAATTGCTTCCACTTTCATGTTCATGGTCTTCTTGACCATCTCTCTCACCACCATGTCTTCTGCTTCGTCCTTTTCCTCTTGCTCTCCTTATGCCTCAACCTCTGTCTCTTGAAATAGAATCTTGGCTTTTGAAATCAGTCTCTAAAGTGGAATACTTATTTATGTCTATCCTTGCCTCATGTGATAGAAGTGATCCCATCAATTCATCAACTGCCAATGATGCCAAATCCTTGGCTTCTTCTATGGCTACTACCACAACATCAAATTTGGTAGATGAAGATATGAGGACCTTCTCAACCACTGTTTGAACTTTAATTTCTTCACCATAAATTTTTAATTGATTTACAATTGTTATGACTCGATTCGTGAAAGAATCGATGTCTTCTGTCTCCTTTATCTGCAGACTTTCAAAATCTCTCCTAGTATTCTACAACTTAACAATATTAACTTTGGCCATACCTTTATAGTCTGTCATCAAAGTATCCCATGCTTCATTTGCTGAATACGTGATCATAATCTTCTAGAACACTTCTCGGTCCACTCCCTGCTGGATAAGCTGCAACGCTTTTGCATTCTTTTTTTTTTCAGTATATCCCTCTCTGCGTTAGTGAGAGCTCATTCTTCTTATTTAGTTTTAGGTTCTTAAAACCCAAACTTGACATAATCCCAAACATCATCAGCCTACAACGTGGTCGCCATCTTAATCGTCCACACATCATAATCCTTCCCTGTAAACAGTGGAAACTGAAGCTGGAGATTTGAGAAAACCATCTTTCTTCAAAAAATTCTCTTTAAAAAACCTAAATATCTCCTTTTATAAGCTTTACAAAACTCCCTTTTCAAAAAAAAACCTTTCAATAAAAACTCTATGTTTTTTTTTTTATATTTAAAAACACCCTAAAAAAATCCTTATTAATTTTTTTATATAAAAAAAATATTTTTAATTTCGTTTTATATAAAAGCACTTTATACACCACCATAAAACCTTAAAAGGCCCACTTAACAAAAAAACACACTTTAAGTTTCACCCACATGACTTGTCAAACTTTAATAAAATATGTCACGTTAACAAAATCGTTAATAACAAGGCTTGCAGGTAGGGGTAGTCCCTGCCAATTCTGATTTTTTTTTTTTAATTGCTTGCTTACAAAACAAACAACCTCCTCATCTGTAATATATATTTTGTAAATAGATTAAATTCCAAAATTTGAGAGAAGTTACAACGAATTATTGCTTAAGTTTAAGGAAATTGGCTAAATATTGTGGAGCATTAAAATTATTGGAATTAGCCTATTGTGAAAGGCTAGTATATCTTTATCACCGCTTTGGAAATTTAATGTCACTTATTAAATTAGATTTGAAAGGATGTAGAAAACTAAGAAGTAATCAAGAAAGTCAGGTTGCTTAAGTTTAAAAGAACTACGAGTTTGTTATGCAAACCTATACTTTATCAGAGATCTTTCATTAACCATCAGAGATCTTTCATTAGCCATATGTAGCAATTTAGAAAAGTTTCCAGAGAGATTAATGGAATTTACCTATCACATTCTAAAAATTATTATAAAACTACAATTAAGTCCGTAGGAGATGCTCAATCTTCAATAAATTCTGGAGCATGTTGTTGAGCGTTTGCTTTTGATGAAATGTGAGACTCATGAAGGATTTCAAAGTTTATTGAAGAATTCATCCTTTGACTTACATAAGGGTTCACTTGCTCTGACCCACAAAGCAATAATGGAAGAAATACTCATAATGCAAATAATAGTAGTATAACACTTTTAGAACACTATGTCTGTATATGTCAACAAATCTCTACATTAGAATTGAGGAATAAACTCGAGATTAAAAGTTCCAAAGAAGCTGGAGAAGACTATGCAAAACCATATTCTGAAGCATGCTCTAAAAATCCTTCGTCAAAACATAGGCACTTCACTCAATAAATGGGGTTCAAATTTCTATAGATGACTATATTTCTAAATATAGTTATTTAGATCAAATGCATGTAATTGTTGTTTTCCTTAATGGGTACTGTGACAACATTGAGGATAGTAATTCTATCCAAATTTTTGAAAACGAGTCCATAATAAATGCGGCAGATAGAAACAAAAGAAAAAATTATAACTAACCATGAGGACAAAAAAAATAATGAATCTTCTCATGCATAATAAAAAATATGTTGGAAGTGATGTCAATATCTGTTGGAAGTGATGTCAAATGCATGTAATTGTTGTTGTCCTTAATGCGGATTATGACAACATTGAGGATACTAATTCTATCCAAATTTCTGAAAATGAGTCCATAATACATGCGGTAGATAGAAACACAAGAAAAAATTATAACTAACCATGAGGATAAAAAAAAATAATGAGTCTTCTCAAGCACAATTAGAAATCTGTTGGATGTGATGTCAATATCTATTGGAAGTGATGTCAATACGAAAGATGGAAAATAAAAAGAAAATGATACATCTATCAGGAATTTAGACTCATCTTCTAATGGTTTAGATACTTCTCTACTCAATCAACTTTCACCCTCTATTTATTCCCATAAACACCACAAGTATCATCAATTTACTCCAATTGAATCTGAGCCAGTTGTATACTCCACATCACAATCATAAGTATCAGGGTCTCGCTCACCAAGAAGGTCAAATTCTGGATCATGATCTTGATCAAAAAATGGGTCTTGATTTGGAGTTGTTGGCCTTTAGGTATAATAAGGTTGCGCTTCTGCATCTGGATCTACTCCAGCTGCAATGTGGAAGTATGCTTATATATGGATCTACTCCTGCTGCAATGTGAAAGTCTTGTTTTATATGGATTAGTATATGGATCTCTAACTTGATCAAAAGAATTCACAAGAGATGGTCATGACCTGCATGCAAAAATAAAGTAAAAAAAATTAATTAAAATAAATATAATAATTAATAAATCATTTTAAATGAAATAATTTAAAATAAAATATAAAAGGAACATGTACCGACTCTCCATGACTTTGTTTTCAACCACACCATGTTTTATTAATTGCTTCTGTATGCCTCCATTGTTGCCCAGTTGTTGTCCAGATGTCTATGTGCATGTTTCCACTATGCCGATCTGTGACATCATGAATCATAACACAGAGAAAATATGAAGACATAGAGAGAAAATAGCAATCCATTGTTCAGAACGCAAGGAAACAAAGTATAAAATGGCATATAAAATGGCACTGAAATGGTTGCATTATCTAATTTTATTTGAGGAAAATTTCTCCCTTTGAATCCTCACTCCAAAATGTTCAGCGACAAAGCCTCAATCTACAGTATCACAGTATCAGATGACGGTTCGCAACACATTCCCTATTTTTCTTGAAGAGGCAGTGGGAAGTAGTTAAAATGGTCCAATAGTAAGTACCCCATTTTTCTCTTGATATTTTTCTTTTCTAGAAAATAAAATAATGTTATAAGCTAGTTTTCTTTAACAATCCAATACAACCCTACCAACCACACCAGTTTTCCTTACATCATGACTATATATAATTGCTAAGTTCAAGTATTTGAAATGTATTCATTATAAAATTGTATATTGAATTGTTGTGTGATGTACAAGTATAGTATTAATTATTAATTATTTTCTTTGTGAAACAAGGAATAAAATAAAAGATTGTTGGCGCTGGGACCAAAGGAAAATAAAACGTGAATGAAAAAGAGGGAAACCTGTGTATAAAAAAAAGCTAGCGGCATTCATAGTTTCTCTTAAAAAAACCATGGTTTCTCTTAAAAAAACCAACCGAAGCAACCCTGCAAACCTAATAGAGACACGAGAATGCCGTTCTTAGCTTCATAATCTATTTTAACAGTCAGTACGCTGCCTCGAGTAGGCTGTCTCAAGTAATCAATGTTACATTGAACTTTAAGTCCCTGGAAAAGCCTCAAGTTACCAGATATCTTGTAACCCTTGTTCCTAGAGTAATTGCTTCACTTTTGAACAAAATAAAAATAATTCTTTAATTTCTTCCATGACTATTTTGAGGCTGGATACACTACTTTCTTTCTAAGTTTTGGTTACAAATGGACGTCCAAACATGCTCATTTTTTAAAATGTTTAGTGACCATCAAATTGTTTCCATAAATTCAGAAAAAGAAGAAATATTAACAAATACTTTGTGAGATTTCAAGGGATGGAAGAAGGCAACCTATTGTTTCTTGAAAACTGGTAAATATTGGCAGTTTCAGATAAAATGATGAGGGAAACTTCAGAATCAAAGAGAACCAAAAGCTTGATCAATTTCTTGAGTAGTCCTCTCTTGCGTTTGGAGAAGGAATCACCTCGACTATTAGGGTTTTTGATGCGTTTCAGCTCCAACTTCTTTCCCATTTTGAATAGTCTGTAGAACCTAGAAACATATACTAGTACAGTTTTGAGTTTTTTCCTGTATTTGGATATTTTGAAACAAACTTGACCCTCGGGTGACCTCTGGGCGTGGGCATGGGAGACGCTCCTCCTCCTCCTGTACTTGCTTAGGTCTACAACAGGTCCCATACCTGCTTCTGTCTACCAGCATGGGCGTCAGCGTGGACGACACTCCTCCTTCTCATTTACCTGCTTCTATCTACCATCATGGGCGTGGTAGCGTGTACCTGCTTCTTTTTACCAACATGGGCGTGGTAGCGTGTACCTGCTTCTGTTTACCAACATGGGCGTGGGCTACCAGCATGGGCGCGTGGGCTACTAGCATGGGTGTGGTAGATGCTCCTTCTCCTCCTGTACCTGCTTTTGTATACTAGCAAGTCGCGTACCTGCCCATCCATCCTGTTAAAACCAAAAAATAAGTTTACACACAGAGGACTGTGAAGAAGCCACATGTCCATCACCACACGCGGAGGCCCCAACACGCAGAGGTAGAAGATTGTTGTGGCATCGAAAGTAGACGATTGTGGTGGCACCAATGTATTGATGGAAGCATGCACATAATTAAACAATGACTTTGGGTAAATAATTTAGGCACAACATTAAACAATGACTTTGGATAAATAAGCCAAGCATAAACATTAAACAATAAGACGGGGACTAATAAGTGAGCCCTGCAATAAGAGGTCCTTTTTTTCAGCAAAAAACTTTGCTTAAAATTTTAGATGGATAACAATGAGCACCTTAAAACTTTGGATAAACCATAATAACGCTATTAAAAACATTGGTCAACAATTAAATTAACGCTAAGTCAATGATATGCCGATCGCTATAGTCGTGCTGAAGGCAGGGACTAATAAGCCATTTTGAAAACTACCCACATGAGATGCGAAAATTAAAGTATTCTACATGAGTCATAAAACCTTTGACTTCGGAATTTTTTAAAGAATATTTGATATGAAATGTGACTAACAACCTGTTCCATCGAGACAACAACGTTAATCACTAATGCTTTGAAACGTCATGGAAGCCGTGTTCTGTGAAAGGTGCTTGCTGAGACTCTTATGCGTTATAACGCCGTGTGTATAACTTACAAAGTGTGTTATAGTGTTAACTAAAGGAAAAAATATATTTCTCTCCTCTCATACAGAATGTTGCTAAACTGTTCTCTGTGGCTCTTTGCAACTTTGTTTCAATATCAATTTGTTGGAAAGGCAGAGGAGGAAAAACTCAAATTCACACACAAAACACACGAGTTGTGACTCTTCTATTGATCACACATAACTTGATGATTACAACGAACCCAGTGAAGGGTATTTAACATTTTTCAACTAGCAATTCCCCTAAAATAACTTGATATGCAACCACATACTAAAAGTCGTCTATCATTTAACTCGACTTGACTCGACACTCAAAACTCATTTAACCGACTCTCTAATTTTAGCCAACTCCTCATGCATGACTAATTAGCTTATTTAACAAAAGAAAAACCAACAAACAAACTTGCATTTTCTTCTTCCAGAACCAAATAATTGTATGAGGAATGCACGATCGGGCCACAGAAAGGTTTCATCAACCACATGGGGAAAATTCCCAAGTAATTTGTTGAAATGAAGGGATGAAATACAATGGAAAAGGACAACTAAACGATGGGCGTCTGGAATGAAACATACATACTATCATTCCAAATATATTATTGAAATACTTTTGTAACACACAAGACGAAGTGGGTCAGTGAAATCATAGCCATTAAAATCCAGTCCATTCATTAAGAAAAATAAAGATCCCACTAACCACTTCCACCATGGTTTGAAATAGGTACACCTATTGACGTAATTAAATCGATTGTTTCTCATTAATCAACATTTACGTTTTGTCAATTGGATTGGTTTTAAAAGAACGAGGTTCAAAATTGGGCACTTCGGGTGGCTCGGGGGCCTAATGACTCGGTCGATAATCATGGTGAAAATTGTGAACTGCTAATTGAAGTTTGGTACGTTAGTTTACATTTTGTCAATGAGATCAGACTTGAAGCATAAATCAAGTAACCGATGGCCAATCAACAATAACCGGACACATGATTTCAAGATTCCAAAGACTAGTTAAAGAATAATGTTAGCATAATTTTTTGGTAAAATTGAGTCGAGTTGTACCAATATCTTTTCGACAATTATACATTCAAGATTATTCTTGTGAATACAAATAAATTTAGGTTGATTTTATGGATATATATGTTTAATTATAATTAATTTTAAATATATAAATAAATAAGTGATATTTTATTTAATAATAAGAGTTTAACTTTAATGTCTAGTAGAAGTTAGAGATAAGTGTTTAATGATTTGATTGCTAAAATTTATCATTGAATCCATACTCTATTTCTCATTGAATCTTTTGTTGTTGTTATAGGAGGAAACACATATTCTTAATCATTAAGCCTACTTAAAATATATATTTTCTATGAAATTTTCCTTACATCCAAAAAATAACTTAATATTATTAATGCATTTATAGTTATAATATTGTTAAGAAATATATTTAGAGATTATAATTTGTCTTATTATACAACGATTATATGGCCTAGTTGTAGTGACATATTAGAGGAAGCATTAAATAAAATAATAATAAAAATTAATGTAGGCTTAATAATAAAAAATAATAAACGATTCAAAAAAATAAAAATAAATAATAAAGTAATAAATTATTCAAATTCACTTTGTTATATTATAATTTGTTTTTTAATCATAAAATTATAAATATATTTTTGAGAAATTCATATATGTATATCACATAAATAAATTAATTAATAATGATTATATCCGAACTTTATGATATTTCAAACATATAATTTAGATATTAATTCAAATCTACCAAAAATTCAGTGTGATTATATTTTTTATATAATTTTTTTTTTTAGGATATAACTTGAAGAGAAAATTACATTTCTAGAAATTTTATTTCTCTCAACCCTTGACAGATACTAAATTAATATAATTTTTTATTGATTAATCCTTAATAAACTAGCCTAAATCCATCTGAACTTATCTATTAATGACCAAGAGGGATCAGATCTCTTTTCACTTTCAAGAGGTTTGTATCTCAAGATATTTGATCCCTTCGGACACTTCATAAATAGAGAGTTAAGATGGATCTATACTAGTTTTAAAAATAATATAGTTTATAGTTTTTATTTCATGTCTCAAATATAGGTATTAGTGTTTTGTTTGCTAAATATTAATTTTATAAATTAATATAAATTATAATAAATTAATAGTAATTTATGTTGAAAATTTTGGAAAAAAAATTAATAAATACTTTTTGGCTTTTTAATTATTAATTTGAAATTATTGAAATTTAAACTTGTAAATCCATAAAAAATAATTATTATCTTAAATTCAAATGTGTAGTCTAATTAATAGACAAAATGACTTTTTTTGCCTAAATATGATAATACAATTTCTAGCAAGATTGTTATTTCTTGTCGTTTAATAAATATTTTTGAATGTATAAGTGGATTCTTCTGCCTGAAAAGAGACAGTTTGATTTTTTCAAATAAACAACTTAAACATATTTACAAATTTGTCCTCGATTAAATTGACCAAAAAACGGTTCGAATAGAACCATTTCACCTATTAATTAGACTACCTAAACTTAATTCATAATATTGATGGAAAAATGTCACAACCTTTAATATTAATCCATTTATAAATTATAGTGTTTAGTTCTTGATTTATTTATTTATAATTTTTGAATTCCACTTAATTGAGATGGACATTACATATATTATTTACTATAATTATTGTTAAAATGTTTAATAAGTCTCTCATATACATATATTTGGATTTATTAAATCATTAATATATATAGCTATATTTTATATTAAATATTTTATGGACCAAATATAGTAAATTCATACTATGATAAATTTTGATACAAATTTAAGTACCCAACATTATTATTAGTTTATTTTTATTAATCTTAATTGATTTTGGAAATATTATTAAATTCTAATTTTTTAATTTCTATTAAATTAAATATTATATACAAATATCACTCGAGTTTATAACTTTCTAAACCATTCATTTGTAGTCGCTAGATTTGATTGTGTTAAAGTAATTTTTGAGAAATGTATTATCACCCATGGTTTGGTTATAACCCACGGTTTTATATTTTATATTTATGTCGTAAGGAGTTCCCCTTTGAAATCAACTCCCCTCTTATCTTAGGTGTTTTACTATGATCCATCTAATATGATGTTAGATGATTAAAATGTTTGCCACCGTTGGATCAAACCTATCGTTATAAATGAAACTCAGACCATCTATTATGCTTCTCTGTAGATTTTAGGGTTTAGTAGAGGAGCCGAGAGAAGAATCGAAGGGGAGCGGAGGCTAGCAGGTCGCACGATGGTATAGAAGAGTAAAAGCCACATGTCCAAGGTCGTGACCAAGGAGTACACCATCAATCTTCACAAGCGGCTCCGTTGCTTCATTTTTAAGAAAATGAATCCAAAGGCCGTTAAAGAAATCATAAATTTTCCCAGAAGGCTATGGGAATCGACAATGTGAGCCTTGGTGTGAAACCTAATAAGGCTATATGGAGCAAGGGCATTAGGAGTGTGCCCAGGAGGATGAGGGTTCAAATCTCCAGGAAGCGCAATGATGAAGAAGATGCCAAGGAGAAGCTCTATTCGACTATAATCTGTTTTGGCCCGAGCCTTAATGATCAGGGCTTATTTTTCTATGTGTTAATATAGGTTTTGGTCAAATGGCGAGTAGGTCACATGATGGTGGAGAAGGGAAAGGTTTTGGTCCAATAGTGAGTAGGTGGCACGATGGTAGAGAAGGGAAAAAGTTGCAGGGCGATGGTGGAGAAGGGCAAGGTTTTGGTCCAATGGCGAATAGGTGGAACAATGGTGGAGAAGGGAAAGAGTCGTAGGGCCGAGGTCGTGACCAAGGAGTACACCATCACTCTTCACAAGAACCTCCATTGCTGCACTTTTAAGAAATCGCTCCAAAGGCCATTAAAGAGATCATGAAAATTTCCCAGAAGGCTATGGGAACCACTGATGTGAGGCCTGTTCTGAAACTTAATAAGGCTGTATAGAGTAGGGGCATCATGAGTGTGCCCAAGAGGATGAGGGTTTGAATCTCCAGGAAGCGGAATGATGAAGAAGATGCCAAGGAGGAGCTCTATTCGACTATAATTTGTTTTAGCCCCAACCTTAATGATTAGGGCTTCTTTTTCTATGTATTAATACATGTTTTGGTCCAATGGCTAAGAATTAATTTTGTTCCAATACCCAGCTGCAACCCACGCCACACCCCTTTCCCGCTCGATGGCTGCCTCATATTATTGGTAACATAATTCAACTGATAAAAAAAATCTCCATCAATCATGCTTATCTCATCTATAACCAATGCCTTGGCTTTTTTCCATCATTTAACATTTCTCCTTTTCTTTTCAATCAGTGTCAACAATCCTTTCTTAATCATAAAAAATGGTGGAGCTCCAGCAAAGGAATGTAGAGTCATGCCATTCAAATGGCATGTTGCAATCCATATTGAGGTTGTTACAAAGACCAAACCTAGATCATGCAATTTATTCAATGTTTTTACTAAAAAATTAAGAAGATAGCTCTCACCTGTGCCTGCAGAGCCGGTAAGAAATACAGATTCCCCTCATCAAACAAAATTTAGAACTATCATCTGCTCATTGGATAATGTAATGTCCCTTCGAATGGTCCTCCAACATTCTCATTATGTCCTTCCATTCTAGATGTTTTCTCCAATCTTCCCGCATTCTCATCACCTCATTTAATTCTACCTGTTTTTTGCAATTGTACATCTCGGAAAACCCTCCAAATTTTGATACCATTTTGACCTGTGATTCTCTCTGGCTTCCTTGTGATTGTTTTCTTGTCCTCTATTTTTCTTCCCATCCCTCTGAATTAGGCTTATCATATTGGCTCTCCAATATTCTCATGGCTTCTTTCCATTGACACCATTTTCTGCGTTTGGCTTTCTTGGAAAGCCCTCCAAATTCTGAAAATATTTTGACCGTGCTTCACTATGTCTTCCCTCTCATTTTTTTTTCATACTCTATTTGGCTAGTGCCTTTGCTTTTTGCAGCTTCATCCTCTCGATGTGTTTTTGATTTAGTGTATTGTGGGACTGAGGTTTATGCTGAGAACCACTGAATCTTTCAGACCCTGTACTCAATTTTTTCACCGCGATTTTCTTTGTATATTTCCGCATTTCACTGAACCCAAATCCCATCATTCTATATGAAAATTTGTTAGCCATACCTTTGACATATATCGCTACATGCGTGTGATTTGTCCATGATAATACATGAAATTCAAGTGGGAATGGTTCATGCAGGAGAGTTGAGGTATCCATCTTATCCTGAGAGTAATGGTACATGGAGATTCCTGAGGATTGAAGCATTTCAGTGTTATGATAAGGCATATATTTTTTTTTAAATTAATTTCTAAAGAGCATAACTGCATCTTACCCTTTTTGTATATCTACATGTGTATAGTTTCTATATAAGTTTTTGATGTTGTTGGGGTCAATGTCCCTTATTAACTAATTTGAATATCCTTGTATTGCAGTATATGGTATCTAATCTTAAAGTTGTAGTTGAAGCTGCTGGAACAATGGAATGGGGTAATGGGGGCCCAAGTGATGCAGGCCACCACAACAATTGGCCTAAGGACACACCATTTTTCAGAAGAGATGGTGGTTGGAATACTCCTGATGGTGAGGTTTTCCTTGAGTGGTATTCTGTTATGATTCTTGATCATGGAGAGAGTATCCTAACAACAGTTAAAGCCGTTTTTCATGGTACTGTTGTCAAGATTTCTGGAAAAGTGGCTAGAATACATTGGCATTATGGAACCAGATCCCATGCTCCTGAGCTCACTGCTGGATATTATAATACTCGATTCAAAGATGGGTATTAGCCAATTACATAAAAAAATGTTGACATTTGGGCTTAGGAATCCTTCACCATGGATTTTGTTATTCAATGGAAACATGATTGAATATTTGTGGCAATATGCAGAGTTTCTAGGATCAGAGTTTTAACTTTTCATAGCATTCAACAAAACTATTGTTGCATCTAAAACTACAATACTTTTCTTCCAATGCGCTTGGAGCTATTTTAGATTACCATCGACCATCATTTTTTATTGTGAATCCAGATTACAAGACACTCTCCTTTTAACCTATGTTTTGTATTTTTTTGTCTTGCTCCTTATGACATTCAAGTTGTTCTCCCAGTTCAAACCACATTCCACCATCAGAATAGCTAGACAAAGATTTCCTTTTTTCATGCAAAACTTGGCCATGGTACATAACATGGTTCATGCATCCATTAGTGGACACATGCTAAATATAATATACTTCATAATTGGAATTGAGTTGCTCCACCATTTTATGTTTGTGACTCAGTTTGGTTGCATTTGAATAAGAACCAATATAAAAAATGAGTAGCATGAGAAAAACGATAGATTTTTGTTCAAAAACTCAGTAGCATGATTGCTAACCACTAGTGTCCCCAATGGAGATGAGATCCTTGCAGATGTGAGAATATACTTGAGATGGCATCCTCACAATGGCATGCTACTCTGACTCTGGAATGCCCAGATGCCCGCTGTCAATGTCCATTAACTTCATTTCGAAGTCCAAAATCTAGTCTCGGTCTAAACCAACAGAAAGACAAAACCCATCAATTATAAAACCTAAAAGGAAAATGAAAGATTGAATGATTGAAAAAGAAATGACACACTAGGCATATTAAACTTACTAGGGCTTTAAAACATGAAGGTAACAGTGTCACTTTAGATTTTCCGCCTATGGGGATTGAAAATTCCACATTTAATGGGCTTTTGTCCTACCCACCAGTGTCCCCAATGGAGATGAGATCCTTGCAGATGCAAGAAAATTATTGAGATGGTATCGTCACAATGGCATGCTACTCTGACTCTAGAATTCCTAGATGCTCGCTGTCAATGTCCATTAACTTCATTTCGAAGTCTGAAATCTTGTTCTGGTCTGAACCCATAGAAAGAAAAAACCCATCAGTTATAAAACCTAAAAGGAAAATGAAAGATTGAATGATTGAAAAATAAATAACACAATAGGTATATTGAGGTCGTTTCAACTTACTATGGATTTCGAACATGAAGGTAAAGATGTCACTTTAAATTTGCCAACTACGGGGATTGAAAATTCCAATATTTAATGGGCTTTAGTCCAATGATAAAATCCACCCAACAATCTAGTATGGTTAACTAGCACTCTTCCTAGACTATGCAGTCCACAATGACATTCTTTACAAGTTTAATAATATTATTGTTCTAGCCAGATCATCTTGATTCTTATCTTCTTATCAAGATTATGCACCCTATCTTATGGAGGGATTTTTGGTGTGCAAAATACTCTGTTGCATTTGCAGAGGTACTTTTGTTGGATTTTCATGTGGAAACAAGTGGAAAATTACATCCAAAAATATTGACATTTGGGCTTAAGAATCCTCCACCATGGATTTTGTTATTCAATGGAAACATGATTGCATATTTGTGGCAATATGCAGATTTTCCATGATGATAGTTTTAACTTTTCATAGCATTAAACAAAACTATTGTTGCATCTACAACTATAATACTTTTATTCCAATGTGTTTGGAGACATTTTAGATTAACATTGTATTTTTGGACTGAGGTTTATGCTTAAAACCATTGAGTCTTTGAGACCAAATACTCAATTTTTTCACTGCATTTTTTTTTTTTGTATATTTCCTCATTTCACTGAACCCAAATCCCATCACCATACATGAAAATTTGTTAACCATACCTCTAACAGATATCGCTAGAAAACACATTTGTAATGGTGTAAACTCTGCGAGATCGTATGCTTGTTGGCCTAGCATCCCTCTCTCTGGTCCTATGTTTAGTCATGTAGCAACATTTGCTCGGAAGTGGTTGAATGCACCCCTTTTTTCCCAATTTGAACGAGGAATATAGAACCCTAATGTTTGTGCCAATACCCTGTTGTAACCCACCCCACACTCAATTCCCATTCGATGGCTTCCTAATATAATTCAACAGATCAAAATATTTTCCATCAATCATGCTCATCTCATTTATAACCAATGCCTTGGCATTTTTCCAGTTGTTAACATTTTAATTTTTCTTTTCAATGAGTATCAATAGTCCTTGCTTAGTCATGGAAAATGGTGGAGCCCCAACAAAGGAATGTAGAGTCTTGCCACTCAATTGGCATGTTGTAATCCCTGTTGAGGTTGTTGCAAAGACGAAGCTTGGACCATGCAATTTCTTCAAAATTTTTACTACAAAGTTGAGAAGATAACTCTTGTTTGTGCCTGAAAAGCCTGTAACAAATACAGATTCCCCTCTTGAAACAAAATTCAGAACTATCATCTGCTCATTGGATAATGTAATGTGTCACATCGAATGATCCTCCAACATTCTCAGCATGTCCTTCCATTATAGAAGTTTTCTCCAATATTCCCACATTCTCATCACTTCATTCAATTCTACCTGTTTTTTGCAATTGGACATCTCAGAAAACCCTCCATATTCTGCGCCCATTTTGACCTGCGATTCTCTCTGGCTTCCTTATAGCTCGGAAAGCTGGGGCCCCTCTTAATGGGGAGAATTCTCTTCCAAGATTTAATCAAGATGCATATGATCAAATTGTTGGGAATGCCAATCTCTGATTGCCAGAAGATGGCCTTAACACCACAATGGAACCCATGTGTGTATTCACTTATTTCAGAATAAACCAACATTTGTTCCAGCCTAAAAATTGGAGGTCATTTGTCTCATTTGTTAGAAAAATGGCACAAGGAGGGGCCTCATGTTGGGAAAAATGTTGGGGGGTGAATCAATATTTTAACTTTCACAATAATGATTTTCCTTTTCAAACAGTATACACTACTTTACTGAAACCAACCAGTGTATGTCCGTGACTATAATTTATGAAACCAGTGTATATATAGTAAATAGCTAATTCATTGTCTTAAATCAAAGTGTGATGCATTAACCAGTAAACAGATCAGTAAGAATAAAATAAATCAACACACATAAGCAACACACATGAACACCAAGATTTTTCAGGTGAAAAGCCAATGAGGGAAAAAACATCGCTGTTGTTGTCTCAGTATTCAATTGTTAGGTCCCTATACTACTAGTGTAACCCCTTATTGTTATTAGTACAACCCCCTTATTATATCGTTGTGCCCATGTAGTCCCCATATTGTTATTATTGTGCCCTTACATTATTATTGTTAGGTCGGCTCTGATTATATTATGACCCCTTCGACTCCTATATAGAAAGGAGGTCTTGTCATTTGTATCATCCAAGAATTATTCATTTGTGTAATGTAAAGGAGGTTTCCCCCTCAAAGAGGCTGAATTCTAAGGCATTTATCTCTCTTTTCTATATTTTTGTGAGCTGGTTCATAACATTTGGTATCAGAGCTTTGGATTAGAGGGTTTCACTGCTCCAAATAGGCCATCATGGAATTTTTGCTATAACGTTTTTTCTGGGATGTTTCAGAAGCTAAAAAAAATCCCATTTGAGACAAAATATTTCTAAACCGCGGGTCCAAATTTCAAATATTGTCCTGCTATATGTTCAGAGATATGATTTGAGGAGGTTAGGGTTTTTGCAAGCTCCATAATTCCATCGCAAATAGGCCATCGTGGAATTTTCGCTATAATTTCTTTTCTAAAAAGTTTCAGAATTTGAAATTAAAACCTATTTGAGTAGAAAATGCGGTGAAGTTTAGGCCCAAGTTTTAGATCTTGTTTCGCTATATTTTTAGAGATACATGCCAAGACATTTAGGGTTTCTGCTGGCTCCCAAATTACATCCCAAACAGGTGACCCGGGGAAAATCGTCATAACTGTCACTCTGAGCATTAGATTGAAATTTCGTAAGAAGTTGCAAAAAGAGGACATACAATAGTTTTCTATGTATATTTTTCATATCCGAAGGTTGAAACAGTGACACGTGGCACTTTGTACAATTTCTCTCTTCTAAAAAAGTATATAATTATGTCATCTTGGGAGATTGGGCATAAGTCTTTCTTGGAGAATCCAAGTTTGATTAGACTGATGGCATTGGAAAGAGGACGCGGAGGGCTACCGCATGTCGCAATTTTAGACCTTGGAGATACAAAATTCTAGAGATACAACATATTCAAGAGCGAAATCCTAAAATCAAGAAAAAGAGATATGAGGAAGTTTGATGGCAAGGATCCAGTAAATTGGATACTACAGATGGAGCAATATTTTGATATATATGAGGTGCAACTGTTACAAAGGTACATGTTGCATCTTTATATTTAGAGTCGAATCAATTTTTATGGTATAAAGGGCTTTGTTCTTGTAAAGCACTTGTCACTTGGTCAATTTTCATGGAAGAAATGATAGCACATCATGAGGATACAAAGAGTAACACCTTCTTTAGCCAATTGATAAATCTCAAAAAAAGGGTTCAATGGCAGAGCACATTGAGGACTTTAAAAAATTGAATATAAGGGTAAATGATATTCTAGAGAAGCAAAGGATTGGTGCCTTCATAGGGACTTTAAAGGATAACATTCAACATGAGGTTCGTCTTTGGGAATTTGATTCATTGGAGAAGGCATTCAGGTTGGCAAGAAAAATTAAAAGCGAAATTATGGAAACAAGGAATCCCACCAATCACGACTATAATTATGGAAGTGTTTTTTCTCCTAGCCTTCCACAACCTACAAGGTTTACACCACAAAAATTGGAAGAAAAAAAGATAAAAAAGGCTTTGTTACAATTGTGATAGCAAATACACTAAAGGCCATAAGTGTGTTGAGAAGAAATTATTTACATTGATTATGAAGAGAAGGAAGAAAAAGATCAAGAAACATCAAAAGAAGAGGATATACACTAGGGACCAACCATGGATAAAGAAGAAATGAATCCGACCATATCTTGTAAATCATTGGCAAGAATTACCACTCCTCAAACTCTCAAGATAAAAGGACATATCAAGAAGAAAAAGGTTCAAGAAGTGAAAGATCACATCGAGAAAGAAAAAATGAATCCGACCATATCTTGTAATGCATTGGTCAAAATTACCACTCCTCAAACTATCAAGATAGAAGGGCATATCAAGAAGAAAAATGTTCAAGAAGTAAAAGATCACATCGAGCATCAAGAAATGAATCCAACCATATCTTGTAATGCATTGGAAGAAATTGCCACTCAAACTCTCAAGATAGAAGGACATGTCAAGAAGAAAAAGATTCAATCAATGAAAGATTACATCGAGCACCAATAGCAAGTTCTTCAACTTTTAAAGGATAATACCACTCTGGTGTGGAATTGAATGAAACAACAGGAAGATCAACATTGTAGTGAAAGAAGTTTTGATGTAGGCGATTGGGTATTTTTACGTCTACATCTCAATCAAGCTATTTATGAGAAGGAAACGTTGGCAATACTACATGCACTTAAGAAATGGCGACCTTACCAAATCGGAAGACACTTCAAGGTAAAAATGGATCATGATAGTCTTAAATATTTTTTAGAACAAAGATTACCTTTAGAAGAACAGAAAAATGGGTCACAAATATGTTGGGTTATGACTTTGAAATCATCTACAAAAAAGGGAAGAAAAATGTTGTTTCAAATGCACTCTTAAGAAAGGATGAGGATGTGGAAGCATTGTTTTGTGTTATTTCTATTATCCAACCAAATTGGATAAATGAAGCAAGGGATGAATGGAAGAAGGACGAAGAAGTGTGGCCACTCATTCAAAATTTGTAGAAGATCCCAGTTCAAACAATATTTCTAGAAATTGACAAGGAAGGAAAAATCATATTGGAACCTGGAGCAGTCACAGAAACAGGAACTTGACAGCTATGAAATCGATCAATTTCAGAGTATATCCTTAAGTGGAAGAACTTACCCACTGAATATTCCACATGGGAGGATAAGAATTTTATACAAAAGCATGAAGAACTACTCAAGCGTTGAGGACAACACTTTTTGAAGGAGAGGGGCATGTTAGGTCCCTACACTACTAGTGTAACCCCTTATTGTTATTTGTACAACCCCCTTATTATATTGTTGCACCCATGTAGTCCCCATATTGTTATTATTGTGCCCCATAGAAGGCCACTATTGTTATTGTTGTGCCCTTACATTATTATTGTTATGTCGACTTTGATTATATTATGACCCTTCAAACTCTTATATATAGAAAGGAGGTCTTTTCATTTGTATCATCCAAGAATCGTTCATTTGTGTAATGTAAAGGAGGTTTCCCCCTTGAAGAGGCTGATTTCTAAGGTGTTGATCTTTCTTTTCTATATTTTTGTGAGTTGGTTTCATCACATCAATATTCTTATAATAAAAATTGTTTACAAATTTTTGTACTGGTGCAGACTTTTCCATTATGCAGGCATCTAGTTGCTGAAGGCTACAACATTCTCTTGTTTTCCAACTTCTACTGGAAGGGACCTCCAACCCCCTATCTCTTGTACTGGCTGATAAGTTTACCAGTACATAGGAGTTGGCCTACAAAAGGCTACTACCTTCATTCTTCCTCGAGGGACCTCTTTTCATAAATTTTCAGACTCGATACTCCTGGCACATAACACCACAAAATGAAGGCCATGCTTCATCAAATTTTCATACTGGACCCATCAGTAACATTGAAGCTCAAAATCAATCACCACTGCAATAACTGCATCTACCAACAATTAATCAATTTGAACAGTCAGAACACTCTCACCGGAACACTGTGCTTAAGCCAGAAACCTACATCATCAATCAAAACCAACATCAACCTCAAAAATCATATGTCAGAATGTATACGCTACTTTAGTGAAGCCAACCTGCATGTATACGCTACTTCCTTTAACCAAACCTGCGTATACCTCCAAAAATACTGAATCATTAAAACCTCTAATCAAAACTGTACCATCTAGTAACATTCAGAAGATCTACTGTCAAATTACAAAGTTCTAAATAGACAACAATAAAGATCGCCTTTCTCACTTAATTAATTAATCAATCAGATTCAATATCCTTATACATTCAGTTCTACTTTCAGATCTAATGAATACATCATTGATAGACAACAATAAAACAACAGAACTGATCAGATAGATCAGTCATATCTAAACAACAAGCTTTTATTTTCATACGCTACTTGGAAGAGTCGAACCAGCATGTATACGCACATTCGCTAAGGTGAACCGACGTATAGATCTGAAAATACTAACTTAAAACTTCACAACTATTCCATTCTTCAGTAATACCAAGATCATAACATTTACATGATAAAGCACGTGCTAGCATTCAGATCTAGCCCAAAAATTATTAGATCATACAATGATAAGTCATTTCAGGTCTCATGATCCTGATCCAACATTGTATCAAAAGGCTCACAAGATATTTCAGATCATATCATAACCATAGCCCCTTACAATATAAGATATAATTCAGATAGAAGTATTCATGAAAAACCATTTTACTTGAACACCTAGCCCTTTCTTCTCCTCCTTATATATTTTTCTCCTTTCTCAATACCTCAGACCAAAACAACACTTAGAACTTTTGGTATTCTTGAACGGGATCAAATATCTGTTACTCAACTCAATATTGTGGGATAGCACCATGGTATTGACCCTTAGTAGTCTTTTAACCTTAATTTTCCATCCTATACACACTTTTACCTCTGTGAAAGTGCGTGCATATGTATACGCTCTTTTTCTTCTGTGAACCCACTTGTATATGCTTCTTGGACAAGGTAAACCTCCATATACAACTTAAACTAACTTAAAACATCATTTTTCTTCAACTTCTTGATTCTGATCTGTAGTCCTTTGTTCCAACATCCTATTCTTCTGTACCATTTCCCTGTTACCTTTGAATTTTCCTGTTACAATGTGAGTTGCCCTTTATCAAATCCAAACTTACCTATGAGTGAGTTGCCATAAAGGACAATACATGTATCATAATGCCAACAATCTCCCCCTTTGGACTTGATGGAAACCATATTGGTGTTTATTACATCAAGCTGTAGAATGTATTAGATATATCAAACAACACCAAGATACTCTCCCCATTTGAAATCAAGGGCAAAGGGCGGACCAAGATATTCTCCCCCTTTGAGATATGCTATGTTGTCCATGCTCCCCCAGAGTACATGCAAAGTCTGCAAAGATATTTTTCAAACGAATAACATGACTCTATAACTCAACTATGTGAATATGTCCTTCCTATCACTAATGACTCATACATACATCAATCACCAACCAAGTGGGGATATACCAAATGTTCAGACATCACTGAAAAATTGCAATTATTACATCATCCTTCCCATGCATAGTGGGGGTACAAATTACATCATAAGTCCAAAATGACTCATTAATAGACAATGATAGAAAGAGACATATTATTACACCATATGTCTTTACATGACCTTTACAACAAATGATATGAATGTCTGAAACCATGATGCCAACAATGCATAATGTTTTTTAAGGCTAATTCTCCCCCTGAACCTGCGCTACCTGTGCATAGTCAACAAATCATTCATCAAATCATCTTCATCAGTCAAATAAACAACAATGAGAAAATCATATCAGTAGAATGTAACCATCAAACTGAACACCCATGACAGAAACTAATTTTGAGTTTGACCCACGGTTTTTCTATCAGAAAAACATATACGCTCCTACAACCACAGAAACTTGCGTATATACGTGACTTTGCTTCATGAAACCCGCATATAGGAAACATTTCTCTGAAAAATGGATTTAATAGCAGGATGATGCAAAAACTACTCCCAAATTTTGTCTGAGATATTCAAATGCTTCTTTGGGAAGCGGTTTGGTAAATATATCAACAACCTGTTCTTTGGAGGGAACATACTCCAATTTAACCTTTTGTTCAAGCACATGTTCTTGTATAAAATGGTACTTAATGGGTATGTGCTTGGTCATGGAGTGCATGACTGGATTTTTCGAAATAATAATGGAACTTGTATTATCACATAGAATGGAGATGGGTGGAGAACATGTGATTTGAATAGCTTGCAATGTTTGCATCATCCAAAGTAGTTGTGTGTAGCAAGATGCAACAACCACATATTCTACTTCACTTGTAGATAAGGAAATCAAACTTTGTTTATTGCTAAACCAAGACACTAATCATGATCCCATATAGAATGCACCTCCACTAGTGATTTTTCGATCATCAATATTTCTTGCCCAACCCGCATCTGCATATGCATGAAGAGTGAGATATGTATCTTTAGGATACCATAGACCAAAGTATTGAGTTCGGAAAACATGTGATTTGAATATCTTGCAATGTTTGCATCATCCAAAGTAGTTATGTGCAGCAAGATGCAACAACCACATATTCTACTTCAGCTACAGATAAGGAAATCAAACTTTGTTTCTTGCTAAACCAAGACACTAATCATGATCCCATATAGAATGAACCTCCACTAGTGCTTTTTCGATCATAAATATTTCCTGCCCAATCCGCATCTGCATATGCATGAAGAGTGAGATCTATATCTTTAGGATACCATAGACCAAAGTCTTGAGTTCCTTGGAGATATTCGAATATTCCTTTTACAACCTGAAGATGTGATTCCTTTGGATTGGCTTCGAATCTTCCAACAATTCCTACTGCATGCATGATATCTAGTCTGGTACCGGATAGATAAAGTAGACTTCCAATCATAGATCTGTATGTTGGTTGATTCACCGTAGGTGATTCATCATTAGAACTGAGACTACATCTTGTTACCATTGGAGTACATACTAGTTTAGAATCTTCCATTCCGCACTTCTTCAAAATTTGCTTGAGATATTTAGTTTGTGAAAGAAAAATTCCATCTTTTGTTTGTTGTACTTGTAGACCAAAAAAATAAGTTAGTTCACCAAGTAAGGACATTTCAAATTCTTGCTACATAACAGAAGCAAAGTTCTAACTCATAGATTCTTCATTGCTACCAAAGATGATATCATCAACACAAACAATAATAATTAGCAGTTTATCACTCTCAATCGTTGTGTATAAGTTGTTGTATGGAGATCCTTTTGTGAAACCTTGTTGTTGCAGATATTTGTCAAGACGATAATACCAAGCCCTTGGAGCTTGTTTCAGTCCATATAGAGCCTTTTTGAGCTTTCATACAAGCTTCACATCATTTCCTAGAATGAATCCTTCTGTTTGTTCAATATAAACTTCTTCTTCTAAATCTCCATTAAGAAATGCAAATTTTACATCCATTTGATACACTTTGAATTTCCAAAAACTTGAAAGAGCAAGAAACATTCTTATGGATTCAAGTCCAGTAACAGGTGCACATGTTTCTTCAAATTATATACCTTCTTGTTGAGCATACCATTTACAAACAATTCTTTCTTTGATTCTATCAACCTCTCCATTTTCATTCAACTTATTCTTGAATATCCATTTTGCACTACAAGAAAAAAGGACATTGGTGAGGGGCAAAAAATGTCACCATAAGCTCATTAGTGACAGTCAAAAGAACCTTCATCACCAAAGGTGGCATCACCAAAAGTATAGGTGTTGTAGTGACATTCAAAGTCCGTCACCAATAATGATTTATAATGACGGATAGAGACCGTCACCATTTCATATGAGCAATGGTGATGGACCATAGCCTCTGTCACCAAAAACTGAACGTCACCAAAGGTGGCGTCACCAAAAATATAGGTGTTTTAGTGACATTCAAAGTCCGTCACCAATAATTATTTATAATGACGGATAGCAACCGTCACCATTTCATATGAGCAATGGTGACGGACCATAGCCTCCGTCACCAAAACCTGAACATCACCAAAGGTGGTGTCACCAAAAGTATAGGTGTTATGGTGACATTCAAATTCCATCATGAATATTGATTATAATGACGGATAGTGACCGTCACCATTTCATATGAACAACGATTTATCGTGATGGATCTTTCATGGCTGTCATTATTGGTGCATATATATGGTGACGTTTGTTGACCGTCACCAGAAAATCGCATTGTCAGAAGTATAGGTGTTGTGGTAACATTCAAGGTCCGTCACGAATAATGAATATAATGGCGGACAATGACCATCACCATTTCATATCAACAACAATTATTTATGGTTACAGACCTTTGAGGGTCGTCACTATTGATGTGTATACACGGTGGCATTCGTTGACCGTCAACATTTCATATTTTGGTGAGGGTCGAAAAATGTCACCAAAGCTCATTGGTGATGGTCAAAAGAGCCTCCGTCACCAAAACTTGATCGTCGTCATTCCATATGGATGGCAGGGAACGATGGAATCAAACCACCAACCTCCTGCTTGTAAAGCAGGTGCTCTTCCATTGAGATAGCACCCTTTAAAGAATTATACTTTTAAAAATTAGACCTTGAAACTTCATAAATTGCAAATTCTACAACTTTCATAAATTAAAGTCTCAACAATATTTTACTAAACAAGCAATGCAACATCGAAGTTGGAGGTCCCTACCTAATGGTTATGGAAGTTATGAAAAGTGGGTGGAGGGAAAAATAATTATGTATAAGAGAATCAATATGTTCAGTTGAATACTCAATCAGAAGTGAAACTATGAAGACATTTATAATCTATAAATCACCTATAACTAGAAAATGCACCAAATATTGCAAAGGAAGTGTCATAAGTAGATAGCACATGGAAGAAAAACATTGACGAAGATAGATGCAATATGTTATAGGTTGAGTGAAAGAAAAATCTCAATGTTGTTGTTTGGTGTTTAGATATGTAAATGATATCTAAACTTCTGTGCAAATGTAACACGGATCTCGGAAACCATGAACGACATATATATATATATATAGATATCCCCTTTACATAAACCAACATACAATTTGGAATTTCACAAGTTCGCACTCAAAACATGACATCAACCAACAAATAAAAGAAATTGACTTAGATAGAAAGCAATATCTTCGCCTTCATTCTTGAGTTGTTTTTGTTTATTTGAATTTGACTCATGACATTCTCTATCTGACAATGAATCAAAATCATCACTAGTATTAAATTCATCGAACACGAACTTTGGTTGTCCCACTGACATTCTGCATTTTTGTTGCCATGCCTGAAAAACATGGAGTTTCCTATTGATAGTAGAATAAGATGTGTGTCTACTGCTCAAGAACACATTTCTTATTAACCATTATTACCTGACAGAAACCAAAGAGACAACACAATATCAGTGTACACAAAATCCCCTACCGAAATATAATCATAACTTAGCAAATAAGTCTAAAAGATGTTCTTAATTAATAAATTTTGTATTTGAAAACACTGTTTCTTTAGATTTAAAAAAGAATATGTTGTACAACACTTATGTCTATTTATCCAAGCAATTATATCATAGCATATGTCACACAGTAGCACTCTACAGTACCTAAAGTAAACAGACAAATTTGCTCAAGAAAAAAGATTTAGAAAATAGCTTTGAAAACTATAAGTTTGACATCATGCAAGTTGTGGAGGCTATACAAGTAGCCATTATTTGAGAATGGTTGATGTTTCCGCTATTGGAAATAATACTGAGAGGGGGGGTGAATCAGTATTATCAAATCAATAATTTAATTTTCAAAACTGATTTGTATACGCTACTTTAGCTTAGTGAACTAGCGTGTATTCACAACTTTATTTAATGCAACTAGCGTATATGCAAAAATTCTTTAGACAATGCAGTAAGAGCAGAATAAAACATCACACACACATAAACACCAAGATATAAGGTGGAAACCCAATGTGGGTGAAAACCACCTGCTGCAATCGTCTCTATCTTCTTTTAATATTAAGAGAATTCTGTTTACAATTTTTGTACTAATGCAGCCTTATACCAGTACGCAAGCTTCTACCTACATAAGGCTACTACCTTCTCTTTTATTCAGGGACCATGTTTCATAAATTTTCAAACTGGATCCATCAATAACATCATTCAGTCCTTCTGCTGTTGTTCCTTCACTTTATTGTTCCTTCGTCTTGCTGTTCCCTCGTCGTGCTGTTCCTTCACTTTCTTTTCCTTCGGCTTGTTGTTCCTTACCCTTGTTGTTCCCTCGGCTTCACTTGCTGTTCCCTAGCTGTGTTGTTCCTTAGCCTTGTTGTTCCTTCGCCTACTATTCCTTCACCTTGCTGTTCCCTTGGTATGCTGTTCCTTTGCTTGCTATTCCCTCGGAGTGTTGTTCCTTTGCTTGTGGTTCGTTAGCTTGTTGTTCCCTTGACGTGTTATTCCTTAGCTTGCTATTCCCTAGCTTGCTATTCCCTCAGAGTGTTGCTCCTTAGCTTGTTGTTCCCTTGGCGTACTGTTCCTTAGCTTGTTGTTCCCTTGGCATGTCGTTCCTTGGCTTGCTATTCCCTCGGCATGTTGTTCCTTAGCTGCTTGTTACTTAGCTTGTTGTTCCCTCGGCATGCTTTTCCTTAGCTTGTTGTTCCCTAGCTTGCTATTCCCTCAGAGTGTTGTTCCTTCGCTTGCTATTACTTAACTTTTTGTTCCTTAGCTTACTATTCCCTCGACGTGATGTTCCTTAGCTTGCTATTCCCTAGCTTGCTATTCCCTTGGAGTGTTGTTCCTTTGGAATGTTGTTCCTTAAATACAATAATCAGAACCCTAGCCAGAACCGAGAACACTGGAACAACAAAGAAAAGTAGCTAAAACATATTTTATAAGATATACGCTACTTCCATGTGCGAGCTTGCGTGCATATGCGCTTTCCTCAAGGCGAACTCGTGTACAGATCTGCGTACAAATTTGCAAATCAAAATGATGTATATGTTGTTTTGATATGTAGAAACATCATGTATACGTGCCTTGTCTAACGTGAACCTGTGTACAAATCTGTAAATGAAGATTTAAATATTACAATAATTCCAGACTTCAGCCATACCCAGAACATTATATTTACAGACTACAACATGCGCCAGTTATTTTGACAAATGATCAACCATAAAAATAATTCACTTCAAGCCTTAGGATCATTAGATCTTATCCTTCATCAAGCACTAAGTTTCATCCTTGGTTCAAATCCAGCCATGCACCATAATCCAATAACTTGCGTACTAGATCTTATACTTCATGAGAAATGTGAAGCTTGCCACACATAGCGTAATGATCTTCTCCTCCTTTTATAGTCTTAATATCATGGATCAAAACCACAGACCAAAATACCATGGATCAAATACCATGGACGAAAAACTTAGTTTTCCAATCTGTACGCGATATACGCTATACGCTATACACTATACGCTATAAGCTATATGATATGTGCTAAAGTGAATGTGAACGATATACGCTACTTTTGGTCTTTTAACCCGCGAGTATATGCTACTTTGTCAAGATGATCCTACATATACCTCTATTTTGTGAAGTCTGTTATGAATTCTATGTTGTTTAACCTGCTGAACTGTGATTTGTCTTTTGAGTGAGTTACCATCAAGGACAACACCTGTGTCATAATTCCAACAATCTCCCCCTTTGGACTTGATGGCAACACCAAGTCACTCTCCCCCTTTTTCATCAAGGGCAAAGGGTCATGTTCCACCAAAGTACATGCTGAATTCTCTGATATGTTGAAGTGAGACGATTGAGCTCCTATGGGCGAGTCCATGCTCCCCCTGAGCACAAGCAAGGTCTTCAAAAAGATAACATCACTCTATACATCATAAATGGCCCTCCTATCACCAAAGACTCATACATACATCCATCTCCCAATCAAGTGGGGATATGCTGAAGTTGATTCTTCCTCCCAAAGAAGTGGGGACATACATGACTAAAATATATCAATTATTACATCATCCTTCCCAGGCATAGTGGGGTTACAAATTACATCAGGGACGTATCAAAAAGACTACAGAGACAAATTATTACATCATGGGTCTTTATATGTCTATGACATTTATAACATAGACTAAATTTCTAAACAAGACCATGATAGTCATCAGCGACATCTGTCAATCAGCATCCACACCAGCAACCATGTGAATTTGTACCAAGATCTTATGAGATAATGCCAACAATGCAAACATATGCTCCCCCTGAATTTGTGTTAGATGTTCATTGACAGAGCTGATCATTTCATATATTAGAAGAGTTATCAAAGCATCATCATAAACCAGATATTCATCAAGGTGTCAACAAATTATGAGAGGCAACATATTTCCACATGTAATCAACAGATTTTAACCATCAATGAGCAGATAAGATTATGTGCTGAACCATATCAGACCCCTTTTCTCCTGAGTATGGCCCCCATCTTCTCCTCAAACAAACTCATGCACAATTGTACCCACAGAAACTCGCGTATAACCACCTTTTCTAAAAAAAAATGGATTTTAACAGCAGGATGATGCAACAACTACTCCCAACTTCTATCTGAGATATTCAAACACCTCTCTAGGCAGTGGTTTGGTGAATATATCAACAACCTGTTCTTTGGAGGGAACATACTCTAGTTTGACCTTTTGTTCAAGCGCTTGTTCACGTAGAAAATGATATTTTATGGGTCTGTGCTTGGTCTTAGAGTGCATGATTGGATTCTTTGAAATATTGATGGCACTTGTATTATCACATAGAATGGAGATGGGTGGAGTACAAGTGATCTGAATTTCTTGCAAGGTTTGCATCATCCAAAGTAGTTGTGTGTAGCAAGATGCATCAATCACGTATTCTGCTTCAGCTGTAGATAATGCAATTGAGCTTTGTTTCTTGCTGAACCAAGACACCAACCTGGAACCCATATAGAATGCACCGCCACTAGTGCTTTTTTGGTCATCAACACTTCTTGCCCAATCTGCATCTGTATATGCATGAAGTGTAAGATTTGTATCTCTAGGATGCCATAAGCCAAAGTTCTGTTTTCCTTGAAGATATTTGAAAATTCTTTTGGCTGCTTGAAGGTGTGATTCCATTGGATTTGCTTAGAATCTTCCAATTATTCCTATTGCATGCACGATGTCTAGTTGGGTACCTGTTAGATAAACTAGACTGCCAATCATGGATCTATAAGTAGGTTGATGTACTGCTGTTGATTCATCATTTGAGCTAATACTACATCCTGTTACCATTGGAGTACATGCATGTTTAGAATCTTCCATGCCATACTTTTCCAGGATCTGTTTGAGATATTTGGTTTGTGAGAGAAAAATACCATCTTTATTTTGTTGAACTTGTAGACCAAGAAAATAGTTAATCTCACCAAGCAAGGACATTTCAAAATATCGCTGCATTACTGAAGAAAAATTCTGACTCATGGATTCTTCATTGCTACCAAAAATGCTATCATCAATGTACACAACAATTATTAGCAATTTACCGGTGTCCATCTTTGTATATAGATTGCTATCTGCTGACCCCTTTGAAAAACCGTGTTGGTGGAGATATTTGTCAAGACAATAATACCATGCCCTTGGAGCCTGCTTTAGACCATAGAGAGCTTTTTCGAGTTTGCATACAAGTTTTGCATCATTTCCAAGAATGAATCCTTTTGGTTGTTCAATATAGACTTATTCTTCTAAGTATCCATTAAGAAAGGCAAATTTTACATCCATTTGGTATACTTTGAACTTCTGAAAACTAGAAAGAGAAAGAAACATTCTTATGGCTTCAAGTCTAGCAACAGGTGAAAATGTTTCTTCAAAATATATACCTTCTTGTTGAGCATATCCTTTACAAACAAGTCTGGCCTTGTTTCTAATAACTCCTCCATTCTCGTTCAGCTTGTTTTTGAATATCCATTTAGTTCCTATGATATTCTTATCAGGAGGTCTAGGAACTAATTCCCAAGTATTATTCTTTTCAATTTGCTCAAGTTCTTCATTCATGGCCTTGGCCCAAAATTCATCTCTGCACGCTTCATTTACATTTTGAAGTTCAGTGGAAGATAGTAATGCTAGATAGCTTGAAGCTTTCTGCCCCTTTTCCCCCTAATATTTGAGTTTTTGGATTATTTTTTTGAACATACCTGGATGAAGTCTTTTCTTCTATCGTTATTTCTTCTTTTGGTGCTTCATTGGTTTCTTCTTCAGAATCAGTATGAATGCAAGTGGGAAAAGGATCCTCATCTTATTCATTGTCATAACCTTCAGTTTTTATCTATTTTGCATTTTTGCATGCTTCATCAACCACAACGTCAATACTTTCAATAATTTTCCCAAGTCTTTTGTTGTAACATTTATATCCTTTACTTTGGGAAGAATAGCCAAGAAGAATACCTTCATCTTCTCTGGGTTCAAACTTACCAAGTTTTTCGTCAGTCCTTTTGATGTAACATTTGATTCCAAAAACCTTGAAGTATTTTACAGTGGGAGTCTTACCATACCAAAGTTCATGTGGAGTTTGAGTGTTGTTTACTCAAATATTTGCTTAATTGGGAATAGTAACGACGGTGAATGAAGCTTCACCCCAGAAGGTTGCAAGAGTTCCAGATTTATCTAGCATAGCACGAGCCATTTGTTGAACAATTTTGTTCATCCTTTCTACCACTCCATTTTGTTGAGGAGTCCTTGTGGTGGAGAACTGCCTTTTTATTCCATGTTGTTCACAAAAGTCAAAGAATTCATCTGAGGTAAATTCCCCTCCTCGATCAGATTTGAGGCATTTGATTTTGCGATCTGATTCATTTTCAACCAAAGCTTGAAGGCTTTGAATTTTTCAAATGCTTTATCTTTATGTTTTAGAAGCCCTATCCAACACATTTTGGAAAAATCATCAATGAAAAATATAAAGTATTCTTCTCCACGAGGTGAATTTTTCCTTGATGGACCACATAAATCAGTATGAACAAGTTCAAGAGGCTTACTGGCTAACCCTTCCTTTTCGATGAATTGAGATATGGTTTGCTTACCGAATTGACATGATTTGCATATAGTATTTTCAGGAATGTTGATATTTGGAAGATCACGAACAACCTGGAATCTGCATGTTTTTCTTATTTGAGAAAAGCTTAGATGTCCCAATCTTCTGTGCCATAGCCAGTTTTCATCATTTTTGCTTAGATAGCATTGTTGTTGTCCTCCCTTTAGAATGTATAGGTTGTTTGGAGTTCTTTTCCCTTTGATCATGGTTTCTCCTATGTCAAGCTCACGAACAGCACATCCATTTGATCGAAATACCACTTCATTTCCTTGATCACACATTTGACTTACACTCAACAAGTTATGCTTTAAGCCATCAACATACATAACATTCCCAACTTTAACTTTTTCTTTCAAGAAAACAGAGCCTTTACCTTTTATGAAAGTAGGAGTGCTGTTTCTAAATGAGACACTCTTTTCCTTTTCTAATGCATTATATGAGTGCAGTTTTTATTTATCACCTGTCATGTGTTTTGAACATCCACTGTCAATGTAACACTAGTTTTCTTGTCCTTCTGCATATAAGGCTATACCGCATCTTTCTGTTTGTGGTTCTTTAGTTTTCCATATTTTGGGATTTAATGGAGTTTGCTCCCTTTGAGCTACTTGACAAAATTTACTCCTGCATTTAGATTCTTCATGGCCAAAGTTGTTACAGATTGAGCATTCTATTTCATTTTCAAGAAGAGAAAATTATTATAGGAACTTTTCTTGATCCCTGTCATAATCCTTCGATTTCGTGCTTCTCTAGTCATGATAGTTTTGTAAGCAACACATTGAGCAGCTTTGTGTCCAAAATTAAGACATGAGAAACATTGACCATTAAAGAAGTTCCTGCGATTATCGAATTTGCTGACCTGTTGATTGTAGTTTCTATTGATATTTATCTTTGAAGCAAATTGAGTACGATTTACTTGAGGTTGATTGTAGTTTCTGTTCACCCTTGAAGTAAATTGGTCCTGATTCACCTGGTGATCTTTTTCATGCCTTTGCTGACGATTGTCAAACTGTTCACTACTCTTTGCTGCATAAAGATAGCTTTTAGTGGAGGTCGACGGTTTCTGTGATTGAGATGTTTCTTCAGTATACCCAAGACCTATCTTTATCAGAGGAGATCGTTGTACTTTGATAATTTTATTTAAGGTTTTTGATCTGTTAGCAAATCTAAGATTGAAAGCTTTTGTTTTCTCAAGATCCTTTCTTAGACCCACAATTTCACGTTCTAGCTTTTCATTTTCTTTTTCTCTTTTAGCAAGTTGGTATGTCAAAGTATCTATTATCATATTCTTTTCTTCTAAAAATATTTTGAGTTTAGTGATTTCTTCATAAATATCATCTTCATTTAAGGCATCCAAAAAATCATCATCTTCATAAGCCATAAGAAGTCTATAGTTATTACTATTTTCATCTTCATCACTATTTGATAAACCATCGCTATCTTCATTAGTGTAGTAGCTCCTTTTACTTACACTTTGTTTTCTATTCCATTTTGTAGATTCTTTTCCTTTATCATATTTATCTTTATGAGGACATTTGGCAGTATAATGACCGATTCTACCATAGGCAAAACATTTGAAAGGTAATGTACCTCTGAATCTTCCGAATCCTCGTTGAAGCTTCTTGACAAAATTTTCTTCCTCTTCTTCTTCTGAAATATGTCCTGATTCATTGAGTTCTTCTTTTCCTTTTGCCGAAGATTTAAATGTGGCTTCTCTCATATCTGATGGGCCTCCCTTTCTCATTTCAAAAGCAGTTAAGATTCCATGAAGTTGTGTCATAGTAATAGTCCGCAGATCTTTTTTTTCTTCTATGGCAGATACTTTTGATTCAAATTTAGCAGAAAAGGATCTTAAAATTTTTTCAACTTAGGTAACTTCCTTGATCTCTTCACCCAGACTTCTCATGCAATTAACAACCTCATCTACATGTAATAAGTAACTAGCTATACTTTCATCATTTTGCATCTTGAGAGTTTCAAATTGAATTCTGAGAGTTTGCAGTTTAGCACGTTTTACCTGAGAGTCTCCTTCATAGCTTAGAATGATTCTTTCCCATATTTCTTTGGCTGATCTGAGTTGCATAACCTTGACAAATTTTGATTGTGACAAAATTGCTAATAATGTATTGACAGCCTTGGCATTGGTTTCATATTTCTTTTTACCTACCGTATTTGTAGGAATTGTTGATGGAACTGTGTATCCTCCTTCCACGATTTCCCATACATCTATTCCAAGTGATTGAAGATAAGTTGTGGTTCTTATCTTCCAATAAACAAAGTTGCTCCCATCAAATATTGGCGGTCTAATGGATCCCTCGCTTTCTTGATTACTCATGATGATGGATCTTCCTTCAAGCGATCAAGCTTTTTCTGAAGGACCTGCTCTGAATCCAATTGTTGGAAATAATAGTGAGAGGGGGGGGGGTGAATCAGTATTATCAGATCAATAATTTAATTTTCAAAACTGATTTGTATACGCTACTTTAGACAATGCAGTAAGAGTAGAATAAAGCATGACACACACATAAACACCAAGATATAAGGTGGAAACTCAATGTGGGTGAAAACCACCTGCTGCAATTGTCTCTATCTTCCTTTAATATTAAGAGAATTCTGTTTACGATTTTTGTATTGGTGCAGCCTTATACCAGTACGTAGGCTTCTACTTGCAGAAGGATACTACCTTCTCTTTTCTTCAGGGACCACGTTTCATAAATTTTCAAACTGGATCCATAAATAACACCATTCAGTCCTTCTGCTGTTGTTCCTTCTCTTTACTGTTCCTTCTTCTTGTTGTTCCCTCGCTGTGTTGTTCCTTCACTTGCTGTTCCTTCGGCTTGTTGTTCCTTACCCTTGCTGTTCCCTAGTCGTGTTGTTCCTTCACCTGCTATTCCTTCACCTTGCTGTTCCCTCGGTGTGTTTTTCCTTCACTTGCTGTTCCTTAGCTTGTTGTTCCCTCGGCGTGTTGTTCCTTAGCTTGTTGTTCCCTAGCTTGTTGTTCCCTCGGAGTGTTATTCCTTCGCTTGTTTTTCCTTACTTGTTGTTCCCTCGGTGTGTTTTTCCTTAGCTTGTTGTTCCCTTGGCGTGTTGTTCCTTAGCTTGTTGTTCCCTTGGCGTGCTATTCCCTCGACATGATATTCCTTAGCTTGTTGTTCCCTAGCTTGCTGTTCCCTCATAATGTTGTTCATTCACTTGTTGTTCCTTAGCTTACTGTTCCTTAGATTGTTGTTCCCTAGCTTGCTATTCCCTTGGAGTTTTGTTCCTTCGTTTGTTGTTCCTTCGACGTGATGTTCCTTAGCTTGTTGTTCCCTAAATCTAGTAACCACAACCCTAGCCAGAACCTTGAACACTGCAACAAAACACAGAAGTAGCTAAAACATATTTTATAAGATATACGCTACTTCCATGTGCAAGCCTGCATGCATATGCGCTTTCCTCAAGGAAAACCCGCGTACACATCTGCATACAAATATGCAAATCAAAATGATGTATATGCTGTTTTGATATGAAGAAACAGTGTGTATATGCGCCTTGTCTAACGTGAACCTATGTACAGATCTGTAAATGAAGATTTAAATATTGCAATAATTCCAGACTTCAGTCATACCCAGGCCATTATATCTACAGACTACAACATGTGCCAGTTATTCAGACAAATGATCAACCTTAAAAATAATTCACTTCAAGCCTTAAGATCATTAGATCTTATCCTTCATCAAGCGCTAAGGTTCATCCTTGGTTCAGATCCAGCTATGCACCATACCCAATAACTTGCGTACTAGACCTTATACTTCATGAGAAATGCAAAGCTTGCCACACATAGCCTAATGATCTTCTCCTCCTTTTATAGTCTTAATACCATGAATCAAATACCACAGACCAAAAACTTAGTTTTCCAATCTGTACGCGCTATAGACTATACGTTATAGACTATATGTTCTACGCTATATGATATGTGCTAAAGTGCGTGTGAACGATATATGCTACTTTTGGTCTGTTAACCCACGAGTATACGCTACTTTGTCAAGATGAGCCTACGTATACCTCTATTCTGTGAAGTCTGTTCTGAATTCTGTGTTGTTTAACCTACTGAATTGTGATCTGTCTTTTGAGTGAGTTTCCATCAAGGACAACACCTGTGTCATAATGCCAACATCAGCCCTAACAGTTATTGTGACAACCACAATGAATTAATCAATATAGCATCTAATTATGTATTCCAGTGTGTAAGATTATAGCAACAACAAGGTAAAAATACTAACACTTGAAACGATATGTCAAATACTTAAGAAGTTTTTAGTTTACATATAAATAGAAAAGTATAAAATCATGTTTAACAACAGAAAGGGATTAATAAATATGGGAGCTACAGTAGTCAAAGCAGTGAGACTTTTGTAAAGGTAATTTAATTTGCAAGGCTAAAAAGGGATGTCTACCTGTAACGGCACAACACCAGCTTCATCCCCAAAAAGAACGCAGGAGCTATGATCTGTCCAATCAACATATCTAGAAAGAGCATCTGCTCCAATAACCAAAACATTTTTAAATCCACCCCCTGTCATTGTTCCAAGAATACTAACCACAAGTAAATGAATTATACATTTTTTTTTTGGATTTATCAACAATCAGAATAGACACAACAACTCACCTTTTAGGAAACATGTAGTTGTTACAAGACCCAACACAAAGCCATTACAAGAAGTTTTAATGTCAAAATCCAGGGCTTTTATAGAACCCACCTCACTTTTCACATGATATCAAAATTGCATTTTTTTCAAATATAGAATCATGAGTATGAATAATTAATGCAAAACTTTACAGAAAAATATCTAAAATCTACACATAGTAAACTGTTTTTGTTAAAATTATACAAATTGACACAAAAAAATACCAATTTAATATGGTTAAGGGAAAAAAATGTTATGTCCTAAAGACATAGGTTGTCAGCATGAAAAAACTTAATCCTAACAATAACATAAAATCCAAAAAAAATGGAACTTTTGAGAGTTGAAAACAAAATGTTTAATAGACCCTTGGTTGGATCCCATTTAAAAACTAGAACAATTATATATTTCCATACAATCAACACATGCACAATCATTAATATCAATTACTTTTCATTTGGATATCACGAGGCAAGCCACTTTGTGGTGGCTACCACATGCAATTTTCATTCAAACCCAATAGGAATGTAGTTGCAGAAACATGTTCATATACCAACATAATTATCGATATAGATGGAATACTTTGTGGTACCATTTTATTACATATATAAGAAGGAAATACTACTAACAGAGAACTAGCAATTTTTTTAAAACATAATACACATGCACACAAGAAAAAGTTTTGAAGACACCAAATCATGCCAGTGATTGCAAAATGTATCCCAATGAGAAACTCTTACAGTGAAGTTCTTTGATTAACTCTGTGTAAATGCATTTGAAATTGGTTTGCTACCTTGCATAGGTAACAAATTTAGCCTCAATCACAAGGACCACAACATTGAAGGAAGCTCATTTGTTGAAAATTAAAAACATTAAACCTAACTATTGATTGAAGTGTGCTTTACTGACCATGGGACATGTGGGTTAGAGGACCATCAAATTCTACTGAATGATTAAAATAGAATTTGGTTAGTTGTGATATTACATATGTTGTGTTGGTTAGTCTAGTTAGTCATATGAAAAATATGCTCACTTTCTCGTCCTGGTTATGGTCTGTTTCTAGTTTAAAGTTGAATTTTTGCTTCGAACAACAAATTCTCCTTAGGGAATGAAAAACCAATTACAAACTTCTTTTCTATACGTCTTATAGGTTATTTCCTTAATGATTTTTTGATCGGATTTTGAACTGCTGTGAGACTCAGCTCAAACAAATTCATGAATAGGTGGCTAAATGGTAAATACAGGTATGCTCCAAAAAGATAGAGGATATTGACAGTGATGTTGTTATAAAAAAGTCTCTTCAGTCACTAAGAAGCAAGCTAATAAAATAAGGAAAATAGGGATGCTTAGCTTGTGGAAAATAAGGATGCTTTGCATATATTATGACAAGCACTATAAACTAATTGCAAGGAATAACATACTAAAATATGATAGAATGATCATATTTGACTCATAGATTCACAAAAAGGAGGCACAAGTTCATTCAAAAAGCAAAAGGATTTTCACAAGGCAATACAAACTATTTGTGAGAAGCAACAGACTAAACTAGGATAACAATCATATGCTTTAAGTCAGAAATTTGCACAACATGTACAGATTCCTCCGCATGCAGCAAAAGAATTTTGATAAGCACAATTATATACAAGATCTACCCTATATAAGAGAAATTATATGCAAGAACATCCCTGAAATTTTCCAAGAATGTGTCAAATATGGCCAGCATGTCCCTTCATCCCCAATGAAAGCCATTGCACAAAGGGACATTTACTTACTCCCCAAAAAACCAGAACAGTGGGTATGATATTTTATTTTTCTTTTTTTTTGGTGGGGTCGCAAGAATAGCAAAGGATAATGTCAACCATTTTATCATCAACTTGTAGTTAACATCTTTAGATCCATGTTCAGCTCAGTGTTGCTGAATTTGAAAATGGACAATCCAAACTGGAAGCAACTAGTTCTAGTACTGCTTTGAGAATTTCTAGTCAAAACCCACCCATGAAACTAGAATTGATCAGTTTTTCCCAAAACTTCCAGTTCAGGAAAAAACCGATCAAACTGGATAGTTTGACCAATTTTGTACCATTATAGCCCCAACCCTAGAAAAAGGAAAAAATAAACCTACAAAAAATCCTAAAAATGCCATAAACCTCATTTCCCATCTATTTAATCATTCCCCCTATATTTGCTTCACAACCTTCTCATTGATCATTTGAGCAACAAAGAGTGTTAATGTTGGACACCTAATCCTCAATGGGTTAGTGTGGAAGACGAATAGACAAAAGGAGTCCAAGAGACCTTGGGATGTGGAACCCAACGGTCACAATATGTACTATAAATGTATATCACTTGTTAATAAAAATTGTACTCTCATGTTTTATCCTTCAGATACTCTTGCTGCCCATGTGTGTTTAACATGGTATCAGAGCAGGGGTACTCCTACCCTACATAATTTCTTTGAACCATTTGTCTTATGGTATTTACGAGCAGGTCCTATTTTTAGTATCTCTACCTTTGTAACTCATATCATCTTGATTCATATAATCCGCTGTCCTGACAATGGTATAATATACTGCTCAAGGTCTGCCATAATCATTGTCTGTGCCCTATGCGCTCCTTGGGCTGGGCATAATTTTCCTCTCTGTGTTCTCTGGGATCTCTGCCATAATCATCTTCTACCATCTTCTGCGCATAGACCAGTTCGCCCTCTAACGGTTCTTCTCGGTGGTCTAGATGGAATTGCTAGAAATTTAGTTGTATTTTTTACTATCTTGATATTTGAGTGCCTCTTTGATGCTCGGTCCACTCTGGCCTCCACTTCTTGAAACTGGAATAGCATGAGAGTCAAATTTCCTGCTTCAACAATGGAAATTGGTAGCTAGTAGGTGAAATTAGTTCGCGACATCATTGACTTTGCTTGGTGGCCTCAATGTCAAACTCGACGTTGGTATAAACCCTGACGAAGGCATTGCTTCTGGAGATCTGATTCTCCTTCTGTTTGTCAATGTCATTTTTTTCATACTTGTTGCATATGGTGTACACCCGCATGAGAATGTCGATGATTCTCTCTGTTAGTTGACCTGGAAGTTAACGCTATCTCCTTCACATGAATTGCGTCTTCCTCCATCGAATGAACCTATGATGCAAAGTGGTTAATGGTGCTGGCTGTGGGGTAAGAGTCTTCCCACGGTGGTGTATTGGTAAAGTGTTGTGCTAATGCTACACTCTGAGAGCTGACCGATCTGGTAAAAGAGGTCGCACCGGTAGCAAGGAGAAGAGATGCAAACCTATAATTTGCATCGAGTTATGTAAGTTTTTGCACTGAGACACATTGCAAGGGATTTCTGGGTTTGCAATTGTAAGAGATTTTTGACAACAAAAAAAAAAAACGTACCTCTGTTGGAGTGCTGTATATACCTCTGTTGAATGCGCTATAAAGTTTTGAACGCCTAGCTGGGTGTTTGTACCATATTATGCACGACGATCCTGCATGCTCGTGAGTTATCACCTACTACTTGGAGACACCTAAACTACTATTAAGTTGAATGCAAAAAGAGAAATTGTACAAAAGGCTGACATGGGTTCTTGGTAATTCAAATGTAGAAAACTGTCCAGAACACCTAGCTTGGTGTTCACACAGAGTGAATTTTTTGAGAATGTTTAGTCTATTTAAGAGCAAGATGGGGTAGAGCCCCTGCAGGGGTATTGCAGCGATAGACATGTAAATGAATGGTGCAAAGGTACGCAGGTAAAAAAAAAAACGAAAATAGAAAGGGCACTTCACTTTGAATTTGAAATTTTCAAATATGACAGCTGTTTTTATGAATGTTTGAATTTGAAATGTCAAATATGAAGAATGTTTCTATGAATTTTCAATGAACATTTGATTGGATGCACGTCATAGGATAAGGATTAATGGGATCCATGTTATAAGATTCACAATGGTGGGAATAGATCAATATGGCATTTGATTTGAGTTATTTAATGTCCTGGGTTGTATCTGATTTGAGACTCACTGCTGTAGCTGCGTGTCAAGAAAACACTGTACATTCACTATGGAAAAAGGAAGATGAGTACGCAAATATTTGGAGCCTATGCTTTTGAAGAGTGCCTTGTTGGAATATCTTATTTGTATGGATGATATATCAGAGCCTCCTTGCTGAAGATAATCCCAAGTTCCTCTATCTCCGTGTATTGTAAATTCCGTTTGTGAGTTAATGAGATATCTGATCATATGTAACAAAAAAAAAATGTGTAGAATGTGTTCAAAGTCTTCAAGAGTTGTGCCAGATGGTCCATTGGAACGCTGTCCCTATTCGTTGTCTTGGTGATTTGTAAATTCAAACCCTGTGTTGATTTGAGCATTTGCTACACAAACTATTTGTTAAAATACTACAGTGGACCAAACCATACAAACTCAGGACTCTTTGTGGTTTTCTCTTAGTTATCTTGGTTGGGTTTCCTATAGTGGACCATTGTTTTCTTTGAAGAAAGAGGCAAGATCAGAAAATATTTGTTCGTATCCTAGTCAAAGTATTTATATATGAGCATTCAAGTCCTGTCCATTACATGGTGTTATAATTGTTGAAGTTTTGAAAGCCATCATTTCTGCTTTGAAAGTGAAGGAGTATTTGAAGGATCCAAGCAAGTTTGTAGTTGTTGCTGCCCCTGTGTGGCATTGTATTTAAAACTCATTATAGTGCATTGATTCCTTGATTTGACTGCTGCATAAGAGTTTGGTGGCCTATATAAAGGCTGTGATTGTTTTGACAAATAAAAATAATCTTTTGTGGAGAAAAGTTTAGTCGGTTGTGTTGTCAGAACATGGTGTTGATCATGAGTAAACTCTTATTTTGGTGCTTGCTGGTTGCACAATGATCACTTGCTGCAAATTTATAAAGGATATCGATGTGTACTGTGAGTGGGTATTACTTTTCCAGCATTGAGTAGTAGTTGTGATTAGTTTTTAAGGTGTAAATATGACATTGAAGAAAAAATCGCCAGAATCAGTGAAGTATTAGAGTTCCTCAAAACTCTCATATTGTCTACTAATCATGATACATTAAAAGTCAGCAAAGTTTCTCTCACAGACATTCAGGCCTGTGTACAAAATGCACAAGAGAAAATTGAATTTTTGCAGCTCAAATCTTAGCTACAGCAAGAAGAATTAAAACAGAGGAGTCATTCTGAACATGTTTATGTTCAGAACATTGAGACTGCAACCCATCAGAAGCAAGTCAATAATGTTACAATTTGTTTAGATTTAGTACCCAATAAAGCAGCAGTTGTACATGCAGATGCAGAAACTCAGTCTGCACTTCCCAAGCCCATCATCAGACCTTGGGAACAGCTTGTCCACAACAAGCACATAACTGGTCTTGGATATGAGAAGGAGTTGTCCTTTCATATTCCAGCCTACTCAAAGCCCATTCAGTTTCAGAGTGCTGGATTCCTTCATGACAGTTCACTTCCAACTGTTATAGATTCTGCCCCTCTTCCACAACAACAACAACAACAACAACAACAACAACAGATTATGAAATGCCAACACTGTGACCGAGTTGGCCATTTGAAAGATCATTGTTTTGATCTTCATCCATGTAAGCATTGTCATAAAACCACCCATTCTTCACACAGATGCTTCAGAAACAAGCCTCCTGTAAGAACAAAGATTCATCTTGGATGGATCGCTTCTTGGAAATGGGCATCAACAGCCAAGAAGATATTCCAATCACATGTCGGAACTTGTTCCAGAGTATTGAACAGTCTTGCAGTTGAGTTTTCTCCATCATATCACCTTCTATCTGACAGGGGGGAAATGATGGTCATCTAGAAGCTTCAAAGTCACATCAAGCGAGGCTGAGCCACAACCTGCCATACCAGATTCAGAGTTGTAGCTGTAGAAATTTTGAATAATTTAAGACATATTTAATGGAGATTATCCTGATCATGTACTATTGTGGAAAACATACACAATACATAAGCTCCTCTACGTTGATCATCAATATAGCAGCATCAATAACAATAAAACATCAAGAGCATTCACACATTAACACAGTATGTATCCCGGGGAAAGCATCTCGCTAAAAACCCCAACTATCCGTATATTAATGATTGAGTCATGTAACATTACACAGCATAATACTTCTCACAAGTATCTCCACCTCTGTTACACACAATACAGCTCAGATCTGATCTCCAAATCTCTTCCACTGCTTGCCTGCCTCCACTGCTCAATACCTGCTCAAGAACTAATGAGAATGGCTCACCAAACTCATTTTTCATCTGCAAAATAGTCACTCACACTTTGTGGACGTGAGCATAAGCTAAAATGTGGGCAAATACGTGGGCAAACTCATTGGCATACTCAATCCCTTGATTGTGCAAGATCTGGTGCACAATTATAGTCACAACTGATAGCAATCTGATTCTCTACCACCTGTCCCTGTTGAACTGAACATGCACTGACATGCAACTGAGTTAACTGATGTATTCATTAGTTGTATTATGAGTTAATAACCTGTGAATTAATTAATAACTAATTCACCCAACTCATCTCTAGTCTATTTGCCAGTTAGACTAAATACAACCAGTTTAACAAAGCTAAACTGAACACAACTCCATCAACTCCACAATCAACTCCACCAAACTCAACTGATTGAGTTCTAACTGAAGTCATGCATGCAACAACTAAACTGACTCATAAGAAAAGCATATTTCCTTCTGACAGCTGCATGTGCCACCTCTGTAGCTCAAACTGAAGTGCTCCAA